>JBCEWE010000453.1:3300000-3435000 GCA_039877035.1 Silurus lanzhouensis | reverse complement strand
TTGTAAATATTAAATCACTGTATATTTTTTACCTTCAGTTATTTCCTTGGACATGCATGTACAATTCCAACTTGGCCTTAAGGTTTGTTTCATCAATGCTAATCAATTAAGATTGAGAATATTTTAATTATTTGTGTTGTGTTGGTTGATCATATCAAGATCACGGTTTAATTACATTTAAATGCAATTTCTCTTATGTGTTTGACTGATTTATGGGTGTACAGGTTTGCCAGGTTTAGCAAATCTAACATCAGCCATGTATGTTACATTTTTCTGACACTATCAAGGCTGCGATCAGGTCTTTATTTCTGAAAGGCAGTACCAGCTGCAAGAAAAAACTGTAACTACTTAAAAATCACTGTGAATGCTAAAACCTTCTAAAATAGTGTCTATAAACACATAGTATTATTATTTTTTTTTTTTTTTTAGAGAAAATGGATTCATACAGCAGAAAATCTAATTTGAATTTAAAAGTACTAGATGTGTTTATAGTGGGAATAATGTTCATAGGTGTATCTGTAGTGCTTAAAATATTACAGCCTTAGCCATTCTTAGTGAAATGGCTGTCATGCCCATACTGTATACATTTCTACTGTAAGTGTACACAGTGTGGATCAAAATGTTAGAACTCTGACAGGAGGAGTTCAAAAGGCTGATATTCAGTTTGTTTCCTCTTTTAACCCACTATCTGATTATGAGTTGCCAGCAGCATATTATCCCATATTATACATTTGTTAAGCAACTAAATAACTGCTGCTTGAGGCTGTGCTCATAGCATTGTATAAATAAATATTTTTATTTTATAAAAAAAAAATAATAATAACAACAATAATATGAAATAAAAAATAAATATATATATATATATATATATATATATATATATATATATATATATATATATATATATATATATATATACACACACACTCAACGCCAACTTTATTAGGTACACCTGTCCAACTGCTCGTTAACGCAAATTTCTAATCAGCCAATCACATGGCAGCAACTCAATGCATTTAGGCATGTAGACATGGTCAAGACGATCTGCTGCAGTTCAAACTAAGCGTCAGAATGGGAAAGAAAGGTGATTTAAGTGACTATAAACGTGGCATGGCTGTTGGTGCCAGACGGGCTGGTCTGAGTATTTCAGAAACTGCTGATCTACTGGGATTTTCATGCACAACCATCTCTAGGGTTTACAGAGAATGGTCCAAAAAAGAGAAAATATTTAGTGAGCGGCAGTTCTGTGGGCGCAAATGCCTTGTTGATGCCAGAGGTCAGAGAAGAATGGCCAGACTGGTTCGAGCTGATAGAAAGGCAACAGTAACTCCAATAACCACTCGTTACAACCGAGGTATGCAGAAGAGTATCTCTGAACGCACAACACATCAAACCTTGAGGCGGATGGGCTACAGCAGCAGAAGACCACACCGGGTGCCACTCCTGACAGCTAAGAACAGGAAACTGAGGCTACAATTGGACACATGGATCCATCTAGTTCAGGCTGGTGGTGGTGGTGTAATGTGTGGGGGATATTTTCTTGGCACACTTTGGGCCCATTAGTACCAATTGAGCATTGTGTCAACGCCACAGCCTACCTGAGTATTGTTGCTGACCATGTCCATCTCTTTATGACCACAGTGTACCCATCTTCTGATGGCTACTTCCAGCAGGATAACGCGCCATGTCATAAAGCGCGAATCATCTCAGACTGGTTTCTTGAACATGACAATGAGTTCACTGTACTCAAATGGCCTCCACAGTCACCAGATCTCAATCCATTAGAGCACCTTAGGGATGTGGTGGAACGGGAGATTCGCATCATGGATGTGCAGCCGAAAAATCTGCAGCAACTGCGTGATGCTATCATGTCAATATGGACCAAAATCTCTGAGGAATGTTTTGAGTACCTTGTTGAGTCTATGCCACGAAAGATTAAGGCAGTTCTGAGGGGCAAAAGGGGGTCCATCCGGTACTAGTAAAGTGTACCTAAGAACCTAATAAAGTGGCTGGTGAGTGTGTTTGTATATATATATATATATATATATATATATATATATATATATATATATATATATATATATATACACACACAAATTGTGCCAGTGTTTTCATATATGTTTGTTCTGTATAAGGCAGATCGTAAAGTGCTGTTTGTAATGTTTGGATATGTGTATGTAACAAAGGAGTAACATGGGGATAGTGTTTTCAGTGTTGGTGTGACAAGCTTCAGTATGAAAAGCTTGTTAAATCAAGTGTAAACTCGTCTCATGGCAATAGGACTTGAAGTACATTTTGCACGGATAGAAAAGCAGTGATTTTATTAGAGTACTTTGGTGTATTGAAAGAGCAAGTCAGAAGAGAAGAGAAGAGAAGAGAAGAGAAGAGAAGAGAAGAGAAGAGAAGAGAATTAAAGGCTTGTCCTTGTGAGAACTTCCTGAAGCCCACTGTGTTTCATAGAAGAAAAGTTAGTTTTGTGAGGTATCTGATGCTCAATATAATCTCTTTTCGACTTAGAAGCCCTTTTGTATTGGGCACTTCATTCAGTTTTAAAAGTCACAAAGCAGGAAATTGAAGGTAATCTACATTTGGATTAGAAAACTATGAGACTGCTCAAATGGTCTGCTTTTCCTAACAAGCACATTTTGGTTAATATAAAAAGGATTACAGTATTTAAGGAGGATTCTCTAGGACTATTCTTTGTTTTGTAGAATTAACACCACTTCACAATGGTGCTGTGTCAGCAACAATCAAACCATTAATACTACTGTTTCAATGAGTGTCACATCTGCAAAAAAATATATTATTTTGTCTTATATATTTCACATAACCAAAAGGTATGAGATCAGACCATAATGAAGACAGACTTTATCTATGTGAAAGAAAAGGCAGATATGCCAATTTTTTTAAGCTCTTTTGGGAAGAACATATGTAAAATACAAGTGGAGTTCACGCACTTGTTAAATATATTCACAGAAAGTAAAGGCAAATTCCATAACCAAATAAGTAAAATATCAGACCAGAGCCTAACAAATATTACTGTGGTTGTCTTTCAGTTTAGCCATTGCTTGTTTTGGAGTAATTAATGCTAATTTGTGGACAGACTTAATCAGACACTTGTCATCTGACTGCCTCAAACCTGAGTCTGCAGCTCTGTCATACAGTGAAAAAGAGGAACCTAAAACTGCTGCAGTCAAAACAGCATGGACATTACACATGTAATAATTGAAGCATTCTGCTGCACATTTAAAACAGTTCCTGGGGTATGCTGATGTGTAAAATAGACTAAAACATTGCCCAGTCTCACAAGCAAGATCAGTCTTGATAAAATAACATAGGAGAGAAAAATGATGCTTTGTTCCTGTCACACTAAATGGGTATTAGGCATACTGAACGAACGTTCACTAACGTTTATTATTTCTTTTATTTTGTCTTATTCTGATTTCCAAAGTATGAAGTCCTCTTGATTTCAAGCTCAGCCATTCTAAAGTCTCAGGAGAGCACTTGTCTGGAAAGAGAGCATTTCATGTTTGAAGTGGAAAAGCAATGACATTAGAGGGGTCTCAGGACAACATTGCTTCTGTTGTAGCATCCTAAATTGTTTGAATGTGTCAGTATTTATAAAAAAAAAAAAAAATAGAAAAAGGACTGAATACAGATTGTCTTAAGCAGAATTGTATAGTTGCATGCAAATGTCAAAATGCCTCATATAAATGGCATACAGATATTTTATGTTTTTTTAACATGAAAAGTAGTAAACACAACCACTTTGCTTATCTATTTAAAATGTTTTTCTCTTTTCCAATTGTTATTGCAGTTTCCTTATATTTGGTTTATTTAAAAATAGCTAGATTCTTTTATATTTATTCATTTTATGTGCAAAAGTTTGGACACCCTACTGGTTGTATTAGAGCTTAATTAATTGTGTAGGCCTTCATTGATGCAGTAGTAATTTTACTTGAGTAAATGTAAGAATGAGTTTAGAAATTCTGTGCCAACACCCAACAAACATAAGATACTCTAAGCAGTTGACTCTGGATATAATAACTGATGCCTAAAAAGCTATAATGGCTAATAAAAAAAACAAAACATCAACGTTCTTCCAGCTCATAATTGTTTTACTTTTGATAATGTCGTTAATAAATGGCAGTTAAAAGGGGATGGTGGAAATCAAGGCAACATCTGGAAGACCAAGTAAAATGTACAGCCAGCATGCTGCAAATCAAACACTTTGGTTTGCTCATTAGGGCTAAATGTATTACTTTTGAGTAAAACATATGTCTTGAATTTGTTTCCCCTTCAGGAAATCGAACTGCATCACAAATACTTTGGGAACATCTCTGCGTGACCATGGTCTAAAGCATGTGTGTAATCAGTCCAACGGAAAAGTGCGACGTCACAACCAGGAAGCTATAAAATCACCTGCAGTGGAGACGGCGTTAGCTTCTGTTTGTTTAGTATGCGCTATGTGTGTCTGTTTTTCCCACAGGTAAGTATTGGTAAGTTAGTAAAAGAGAAAAAAAAAAGGAAAGTGGAAAAGCAATCTAAAGGCAAGCGGTCTTTTAGGCTATGTGTAGCTTGTCTCGTCCACAGTGCAAGTGCATGCTCCCGCTAAACGCTCTTTGAGGAGGGTGCTCTTGCTAGCATGCCTCGAGGTTTTGGCCCCACTTCCACTGAGGCGAAGCAGAGTTTGAGGTCATGGGGTTCGCATATGCAGAGAGAATGGAGACTTGTCCCTTTCTCCTTCCTCACCTGTCAGATCCAGCAACTTCTCCCAGGGTTCGAAGCCCGCTCTTTGGGTTTTCCTCCCCTGTGGAGAGGGTGCGATCCAGTTTGGATCTTGTCCACCTGGAATAAATGGGGTGTGCCCCACTCTGGTGCCGAATACCTCGAAATTTTACCAAATGCGAAACAGTTTGCCAAAGGGTTGTCTACTTCCACCCTTCAGGTTTAAGTGTCCACTATTGCGGCTAATCATGCTCCGCTTGCTGAGCAGTCTATAGGGAAAAATCCGCTAGTGACACGTTTTCTCTGCGGCACCTAGGTGCGACCTAGAGTGCCTTTATGGGACCTGACCATAGTTCTGGAGGCTCTGTCTATGCCTCCTTTCGAACCCTTGAGATTTCTGAAAGTCAAGACTTTCATTTTTACTCCATCTCGTCTCTAAAGAGAGTTGGGGACCTTAATGCCCTTTCCAAGGTCACCCCAAGCATGTCCAGTGCCTTTCTCTACCCCAGGCTGGAATATGTCCCCAAGGTTCCCTCAGCTGCCTCACGACCATTCGTGCTCCAGGCATTCTATCCTCCTTCTTTTCAGGCACTTTTTAGGAGAAACTTAACCAGGTGTGTCCGGTGCGAGCACTGGACATATTCGTCCAGAGAACTGCTCTGTGGAGAAAGTTGGATCAGTTGTTTGTCTCCCTGTGTATAAGCAGATTCTCAGCAGGTGGATTGTGGATGCTATCTCCTCCTCTGATAAGTTCTCTGGTCCCCCCACTTCTTTCGGGGTCAGGACTCACTCAACCCAAAGCATGGCGACCTCTAAGGACATTTGCAACACTGTGGGCTGGTCTACCCCACTGACCTTTGTCAGGTCTTATAGCCTTGTCATTAGTGCCACTCCTGGCCCCTCTGTCCTTCAACCCAGCTGGGCCCATCCGCACTAGGCAGGGATTGGTCACTCTGGTGGTATTGTACTCTCGTTCCTAAAGTGTTGTTGATGCATCTCGAGTTCCTGTTTGGGAACGCCTTTAGGTTATGTATCTTACCCTGGTTCCCTGAGAAAACGAGATGCTGCATCTCGGTGCCACACTCCCTGCATCCCTGCGAGCGTTCCCATCACTTTTGAAGCTAACGTCGTCTTCGCTTCATGTTCTTTTATAGCTTTTATCCTGGTTGTGATGTCACCCCACTGGTGATGTCATGCTTTTTGGTTGGAATGATTACACATGTGGTTCAGAGCATGGTGAAGCAGAGGCTTTCCCAAAGTGTTGTTGACACACGGCATCTCGTTCCGTCGGGGAAACAGGGTTACATACATAATTTAGAGATGTTATTTCTGCTTTGTGTCAATGTCCATTGTTAAAAGAACTATAAACATAAAAATAAATTCAACTGAAAACAACCATATTGCACTAAGGCACACGTATAGTATATCTGCCATACCTATGAGCTCATCACAAATTTGAACATCTGAAGTATACAAAACAATATCTCAATAAGCCTAAGTGAGACATTTTGACAAACAAGTGCTGCAGACAGAAGAATGGATTCCAATAATTCTTGAGTCATGAGAGTCATGAGACTGTCATGAGACTGGTGCCCAGAACAGTACAATGATCCAAAGCATACCTTAAAATCCACCATGAATTACTTCATGAAATACAGGAAATACTAACATGATGTGCATGCAAGTTGGCTCGAGAATATCACAAGAAAATAAATGTTTTTTAAGTGTAAACAATGTAAAAAGACTCCTAGCTTACAAGCTGTGACATCTGTCAAAAGGGGCATTATTAAGTACTGACTTGTTTGCACATGCCACAATTACTATTATATTTTTCTATAATTTTAAATTTATAAAATGCTAAACAGTTTTCATTAATATTTGCAAAAGGAAAAAAATTGTAATATATCTTTTGACAACAAGCATTGAAATGTGGATTCTAATTCTAAAATAAATGAGCAGAATTGTGCAAAGTTCCCTTGCTGAAGACTCCAGTCATGATAAGTATATGTCAGCTGATGACAGAATTTCAGCAAGTCTAAAGACACTTTGTCTGTTTATGCTAATGCCTTCATTACTGTGGCTCACAGAGCTGTAGATCAGAGAAGATCTGCTTTTAGTGGCGGGCAAATGAAAGAACACCATGGCCATTAAATAAAAATGACCATCCTCCTCTTCATGCTTTATTAACCATGGGCATCAATCAGGGGAGTTAGTGAAAATCCTTTTAGTAATGCTATTCCAGCAGGCCTTTCCCCAGAGATTCAACCTTTCACAACTAAAGGTCACACTGTTTCACTGTCCGTGCATGATATAGTATGTTTAGCATTTGCAGAAATCGTTCAACATATAAACATAATTGGCATAGATTGATTTGTTTCCCTTAATCAAAACACTAAACAATAGGTTTTCAATCCTGGGGTCATCATAAATGTGAATGGGGTCAAATGGGTTCTTCTAAATTATATTTGTAATGTATTTTAATGCACATAGGCTTTATTTATGAACAATTATAAAACAATAATATTAACCCCTAAATTGTTATATAAATTGCATTAGACATGCCATTAAATTTGAAGCTTCTCTTAAGCCCAATTTACACCAGCCCACCACACACAAAATTTACCCACCCCTAAAATTCTGTCACTGGCAAAAATGCTTAAAGTGGACATAAAATAAAATGTCTACACATATTCTTTACATGTCTAGCCCATGGGGTAGTGTGGTCAAATGAAAACCTTGTGTAACAAAATCATGTGGAGAAATGGCCTTCTGATAAGACCATACTATCTACTTCAATAACATACCATGGTAAAGCATGGTGATGAGTTCTAATGAACATGATTAGAAATAAGTTTATTAGAGGGACAGCACATGTAGGACGTTTTGGAGACAAGGTGAGGGAGGTGCGATTTAGATGGTTTGGACATGTGCCGAGGAGGGACATGGGTTATATCGGTAGGAGAATGCTGAAAATGGAGCCGCCAGGAAAAAGGAAAAGAGGAAGACCAAGGAGGAGGTTTATGGATGTGGTGGGGAAAGACATGCAGGTAGTTGGTTTAAAAGAGGCATATGTAGAGGACAGGGGGGGTATGGAGACGGATGATTTATAGACCCCCAGGGCCCTACTCTGATTTTCTGATAGAATTTGCAGATTTCATTACAAATTTAGCTACTTCTTTAGACAAAGCATTAATTGTTGGTGACTTTAATAATTATTTTGATAATCAGGAAGACTCCTTAAGAGCAGCAGTTGTGTCTATTCTAGATTCAGTTGGAATTAATCAGAATGTTATAGGACCCACTCATAGTGGTGGACACACTCTCGATTTGTTGTTAACATTTGGATTAAAAAAAAAAAACTTAGTCATAATTCCACAGTCTGAAGCTATTTCAGACCATTATCTAATCTCGTTTAAAATTTGCCTCAGTCATTGCATTTCTACCTCACCACGTTACCGTGTTAAGCGTACTTTCACGTCAGCTACAGCAGCGCGTTTTATTAATAATCTTCCAGAAATTACGATATTAGATAGATCTCCGTCAGACCCCGCAGAGCTCGACTGGGCCACTGAACATCTAGAAACAACGTTACGTTACACCCTAGATGATGTAGCTCCCCTTAAGACCAAAATGATCAGGGAGAAAAAATTAGCACAGTGGTATAATAATCATACACGCACCTTAAAACAGACCACTCGAAAATTAGAACGTAAATGGCGTCAAACAAAATTAACAGTATTTCAAATAGCATGGAAGGAGAGCCTTTTAAATTATAGAAAATCTCTTAGTGCTGCTAGATCAGCATATTTCTCCACCCTCATAGAAAATAACAAGCATAATCCTAGATTTTTATTCAGCATGGTAGCAAAATTAACAGGGAATAAAAGCACTGCACTAACATGCACACCATCATTAGGTAGTAATGATTTCATGAACTTTTTTAATAATAAAATTGAAAACATCAGGCAAGAAATCCAGACGGTTAATATAAATCCAAATTATTTTACAAGTAACCCTGTAGACAGCAGTGTAATTATAGCAGACAATCAACTACAAAGCTTCACTCCTATTCATGAGAATGACTTAATTTCATTAATCTCCTCATCAAAATTATCAACCTGCATTCTCGATCCCTTGCCTACAAATTTCTTTAAACAGATAGCTTCAGAGGGAATTGAACCTGTTTTAAAAATAATTAACTCTTCCATTAGCACTGGTTATGTACCTAAATCCTTCAAACTGGCAGTTACCCACCCCCTTATTAAGAAACCTGACCTTGACCCATGTCAGTTGTCCAACTACAGACCAATATCAAATCTCCCCTTTATATCCAAAATTTTAGAAAAGGTTGTAGCACAGCAGTTATGCTCACACCTACTTACGAATAAAATTTTTTAAATGTATCAGTCAGGATTTCGGCCTCATCATAGCACAGAGACGGCGCTAGTTAAGGTGGTAAATGACCTGTTATTGGCCTCTGATCAGGGTTTTGTCTCCTTACTTGTTTTGCTCGACCTTAGTGCAGCTTTTGACACCATTGATCACACTATACTACTTGCTAGACTTGAGAACGTTGTTGGAATAAAGGGAACAACTCTCTCTTGGCTCAGGTCTTATTTGACTGATCCCTATCAGTTTGTTGATGTAAATGGTGAGTTCTCCACACTCTATGAGGTAAAGTTTGGTGTTCCTCAAGGATCTGTCTTAGGCCCACTGCTTTTCTCTTTATATATGCTGCCTCTTGGTGAAATCATTCATAAACATAATATTCGCTTCCATTGCTATGCTGATGACACACAGCTGTATATTTCAGCAAAGCCAGATGAGCGAGATCAGCTTAACAATGTTGAGAAGTGTGTGAAGGACATTAGACAGTGGATGCTTAATAACTTTCTTCTGCTCAACTCAGATAAGACGGAAGTACTTTTACTAGGACCACATGCAGCTAGAAGTAAACTTTCCGATTACGTAGCATCTCTGGGTGGTGTTTCTCTTTCAGCGTGTACGGCTGTCAAAGACCTTGGTGTGATTATTGACCCGAGTCTTTTCTTTGAGTCTCACGTTAATAATATCACCAGGATCGCCTTCTTTCACCTTAGAAATATTGCTAAAATTAGAAATATGATGTCGTTGCAGGATGCAGAAAAACTAGTTCATGCTTTTGTTACTTCTAGATTAGACTACTGTAACGCTTTACTGTCTGGGTGTGCGAGTAAGTGCATAAATAAGCTTCAGTTAGTTCAGAATGCAGCAGCAGGAGTCCTCACTAGATCTAGGAAATATGACCACATCACCCCTGTTTTAATCAACCTACACTGGCTCCCAATCAAATCTCGCATTGATTATAAAATATTACTACTGACGTATAAAGCACTTAACGGTCTCGCACCGCAGTATCTGAGTGAACTTCTTTACCAGTATGATCCTCCACGCCTACTTAGATCAAAAGGTGCTGGCTATCTGTTGGTTCCTCAAATAATGAAGACTACAGCAGGGGGCAGATCTTTCTCTTATAAAGCCCCACAGTTATGGAACAGCCTTCCAACCAGTGTTCGGGACTCAGACACAGTCTCAGTGTTCAGGTCGAGGTTGAAAACTTATTTATTTAGTCAAGCCTTTTATCAGTAGATTTTTCTTAGGTAAAGGCTCAGATCTGGAGGGAACATGGATATAGAGTGTTTGGTGAACTGGTATATTTGTATGCTGTCGTCCCCTCACATTCACACGTTCACTTAGGTTTGTTGACGGTGGTGTGGTGGGTCGTCTCTTATCCCAGAGATCCCTCATGTCTGTGTTACCTTCTGGTTCTCCCTTTTAGTTATGCTGCCATAGCGAGTCTTGCCAGAGTCCAAACTGCACAGTGACATTAACTTTCATACACCAATAGTTACACTTAATAATCCATATCCTTCTCTTCCCGTCACTCTCTCTCTCTCTCTCTCTCTCTCTCTCTCTCTCTCTCTCTGTTGGTCGAGTTAAACATGCTCCTGAGGCTCCAGTGACCACTGTTCCTGCCCCTCTCCCCTCCGTGGATCTTCACACTTCTGTGCAGCTTGGGACGGTATCTCATCAACACCTTGGGTGGTTCCATGTAATTCCGGAGTAGAACGGGTGCTTTGAGGATGGATTGGACTGTAGTTGGTGTCGGCGGTCTGCTGCACTGACTCGGGAGTGCAGTTTGCTTCTGATCATCATCATCACTGTACCCCGCAGCATTGTATATCTGCTTCAAATGGACATTTGGTGCAACCCAGATGAGGATGGGTTCCCTCTTGAGTCTGGTTCCTCTCAAGGTTTCTTCCTTATGCCATCTCGGGGAGTTTTTCCTTGCCACAGTTGCTCATCAGGGACAAACATACTTACAAAGAACATATTTATGTTTAATCACCACATTATCTGTGTAAAGCTGCTTTGAGACAATGTTCATTGTTAAAAGCGCTATACAAATAAAAATGAATTGAATTGAATTGAATTAAATTGATCCGCTGTGGCGACCCATCATCAGCCATCATCAGCATGATATTGACCAAAGCAAAATCCATGTCTACAAAGGAATTTAGTAGTTAATAATAAAGTACTAATTAAAAGGTGTGAAGCCAGGTTATCCTCTTTATTTTTTTTTTCTAAACTGTTTAAACCATTATTTAAACCAATGTGCTTCATTAAAACTATTAGAATAAATGTTCTTTTTCTTGCAAATTAAAAAAAATCTTGGTAGAACATAAATTCCCATGCACATGGCTTATTATAGAACCTTATCCCTGTCTTTGTCTTTAGAGCTGAAGAGTTCAATTTAAAATTTCATTCCTTTTCTACCCCAGATGGTTCCCTAATGACAGAGAGAGGTGATCTAATTTCAGGTGGCATCATAACAGCTGAGCCTCTCTGAGAGTCACAAGCGCAGTTAACAGTTGCATGGAAATTTTTTTTCATCAGCTACACACAATTGATGGTGCTTATTAGAAATGAACCAGTTTATGTTTATTGAGCTTGCATATACAGTATGGTGACTATTATTATACCTGCATTTTATAAGTGCACTATTAAACCAAGCCACCACCGTGTGTGTTAAGCAGGCAACAGTCCAACAATTTGTTTAATAATTAGCTATTTATACAAGTATCTAGCCTTTTTTTGCAGTAAATGGCTACTGATTTCATTTGCATTCATGTTTCCTGATTCCAGTGTAATGGAGAACAAAATGGTTTATGTGTCATTAGAAGTCATGTTAATCAGAAGAAAGTATGGAGCGCCAGGGAACTCCATTCCACTGAGGCCTTATTACATACTATACACAACATAGTCACTACTAAATGAACAATATACTTATCCATATGAGTTAATGTCCATATTAAAACTCTTGGAGTTCTTCTTCTGCTTCTTCTTCTTCTTTTGGCTTCTCAAATTAGGGGTCACCACAGCGGATCATCCATCTCCATACCACCCTGTCCTCTACATATGCCTCTTTTAAACCAACTACCTGCATGTCTTTCCTCACCACATCCATAAACCTCCTCCTTGGTCTTCTTCTTTTCCTTCTTTCTGGCGGCTCCATCCTTAGCATTCTCTTACCGATATACCCCATGTCCCTCCTCTGCACATGTCCAAACCATCTCAATCGCACCTCCCTCACCTTGTCTCCAAAACGTCCTACATGTGCTGTCCCTCTAATAAACTAATTTCTAATCCTGTCCATCCTCATCACTCCCAATGAAAACCTCAACATCTTCAGCTCTGCTACCTCAAGCTCCACCTCCTGTCTTTTACTCAATGCCACTGTCTCTAAACCATACATTGCACATTGGTTTTCCTAAAAAGCAGACTGAAGTATTGTGTGAATGAGGCTATTACATATAATTTAGCCTCTAGAGCTCAAGGGGGTAGTTATGCATGGATCTATTTTAAGCTCTGTCCATAAATGCACTTTTGTCACCAAAGGACTGCTCTCTCAGGTAACAGTGTTTTTTTTGTTGTTGTTGTTTGTTTTTTATTTTATTTATTTATTTATTTTATTTTTTTACCTTGATGTGTAACACATCCTTAAAGATGTGTCAGGATATTATTATTTTTTAATTTGTGTTATCATAAATGTAAACATTATTTTCCTGTAGCTAACTTGAATTTCATTGCTGTTTTTTTCTTGCCACCACATGTGTAATACTAGTTCCTGCATTAAAGTTAAAAACCTGCTTCAGTCATGAGAGCAGTTTTAGTGTGAGTGGTTATAATGATTGATGTGCCACACTTGGCCTGAAACTCCATTTAGAGGCAGTAATAAATGTACTGGTAGGGCTTTGATGCCAGGCATTGGGAAAAGTTGCCAGGCATGATGCAAAAGGTTTCAAGCCATCTGTATTAAAATTGTGAAATATTAACTCTACTAAATGAATAACTAATTAATTTACTAACTACTAAATTATCTAATTAACAGTCTAGGACTGCAGTATATTATATATACAGTAAATGCTAAAAATAACTGAATTACTTAAAAAAAGGTTTTCTTAAATTAAATTTCACATTTTTATAATACACTATTGACAGACACATGAGAGACCTAGGTACATCCATTGATGTATCTAGACCTTTAGAATGGGGTATTATTATTATTATTATTATTATTATTACTGATAACCACAATTTATTCCAGTGTACCAATTCTTCCAACAATTAAATTTTTGCATTATATGACATTGGTCAAGAAGAAGAAAATGAGGAAGAAGAACAAAAAGAACAAAAAGAAGAAGGAATATCCTGGTGGATGACTGTGCTTCATTGCTAGGATGTCATTAGCCACCTCTTAAATCTGCCAGGGCTGCAGCCAACTGAAAACATGGAACACCGTTAGTCTTGCCTAAGTCAAGTTCACTAGTGATAACGCAACTAATAATAAACTGCATATTGTATGGTGCAAATCCACGCTGTTGGTTCCTCGTTTTCGGTGGAGGGAAGCATCAGTTGATGACGTTTCGCTTGGTCGCTCTCGTTATTCAGTGCAGCAAAAACGTCTCTAGGTTACGTATGTAACCCTAGTTCCCTGAGGGAACGAGACGCTGCGTCGAAACGCTTTGGGAACGCGCCTGAGTGTTCACGCTCTAAAACAATGTGTGTAATCAGTCAAAAATTGGACGCTGGCCGTCACCAGTGAGGTGACGTCAAGACCAGGAGTATAAAGCGCATATGAGAGAGGACAGCGGCAGCTTCTGCAAGGGAGAAGGAAGCGCTGCAGGGACGCCGGCGGTGTGGCATAGAGACGCAGCGTCTCGTTCCCTCAGGGAACTAGGGTTACATACGTAACCTAGAGACGTTCCCTTTCAGGAACTCGAGCTGCGTCGAAACGCTTTGGGAACGAGTGTCCAATCACGCCAGACTGACTAGTCCCTGCCTAGTGTGTGTCTGTCACCACAGCTAGAGAAGGACTGAGGGGCCTTTAGACCTACCGTGACAAACCAGTCCTTGGATCTGATTTGAAGCACGACCTGCTTGAGGGTCAGCATCTTGAACCTGAGTCTCATGAGAGCGGTCCAGCTGACGTAGATCTAAGATAGGACGTAACCCTCCGTGTACCCTAGGAACTATGAAGTTCCAGGTGTATAACCTGGACTCTCATACTGATGGAGGGACCACCTCGATGACCCCCCCCCCCCACACACACCCCCCTCAGGAGAGTGTTTACTTCCTGCTCCATGACCAGAGCCTGCCGGCTTCCCACCAGGGTGAGAAGAACCCCATAAAAATGGGGCGGAGGAGACCCGAACTGAATCGAATAGCCTCGCTCTACCGTACGCAGGACCCACCAGGACACATCTGGAAGAGCTTGCCAAGCTGCCAGAAAGCGCCTCAGGGGTACCAGTCTCTCGAGACTGACCTCTGGTCCAGAGCCAAGGGAGCACCCTGAGACGGCTCTAGGGGAGGCGAGATGGCCGAGCTGGCCGTGCCCTGAAGCACCGAGGGTGGCAGGGTTAACAGACCAGGTCCCTGAGGGGGCCGGGAACAAGGCGGGCACCGGATAAAGCGGTGTGGCACGCCCCTTCACGGCCAGATCCCCAGAAAGGTCTGTGTCAGGATCTCTTCATTGAAGTCATCCTGTTGAAGATGACAGTCCTCAGACCTGTCACCTCACGTGGCCTCGACGCGAGCGCCGCGCAGGATCCCTCACAAGGGGAGAGCAAGTCGCGACACTGCGTTTCTGCACCTCCCGATGGGAGACGAGGGCTGCGGTCGGGGCTGTGCCTGCCGACGGGGTCTTAAGGGAGGAAGCGATCCTGGGAGAGAGATAGCTCGCAAGCGTCTCTCCAACCCGCAGCATCGCTCCATACCCTCTTTTTTTTTTTTTTTTTGGTTGTTTTTCAATACAATGTCGAAAGGGGCCGAAGGGGCCATGCCCATGACACTTAGTGTACAGATCTGGAAAGGACGGGAAAATCCCGACATGAAGGTTGCGACCTGGTGTCAGATTTATTATTATTACATTGCTACGAGGAGTGAGAGGACCCCACTTGAGGAGTGCTCTTCGGGAGTGGAGCGATCGCACAAAAAATGCGAGCAGAATGTGCGCGGCACAATGAGCGCGGCGCAATATGCGCAGATCATGTACAGAATGTGCAGAGAAACTGAGCCGAAAAATGCGCAGAATGTGCACAGCCGCATCCCTCGGGAAGCGACATAGCTCCGCCCCTAACTCCATAGCTTTATTAGCCTAGCTCGCAAAGCGCCGCCCCCTTTCCAAAGAAAGAGAGGCGGAGCTTACGCTCTCGCCGCAGAGGAAGAATCCGCCGAAAGCGTGCTTACGAGCGTCATTTACTTTAATCACTTTATCTTAATACGAGGAGTGAGAGCAGAATGCGCGCGTCACCATGAGAACGGCGCAACATGCGCAGATCATGCACATAATGCGCAGAGAATCTGAGCCGAAAGCGAGCAGAATGCGCGCGGCACAATGAGCGCGGCGCAATACGCGCAGATCATGCTCAGAGAAAGAGAGGCGGAGCCAATGCCCTCGTCGCAGGAGGAAGAATCCGCCGAAAGGCGTGCTTCGAGCCTGCGAGCGAGTGCAGGACCAAGCAGGTGAAGTTGGAGAAAGGGACAAGCCCGTCTCGAAACCCTCTGCGAGGTCCATGTGAGCACAGGAACTGCCGCGCCGCTCCGCCTCAGCGAGAGCGGGGCAGAACCCGAGACGCGAGCTCTCTCCTCGGAGAGTGAAGTCATAGACATGCAGCCGGATCTCTCAAGAACCGACTAGCGTGCTCCGCTCCCGGGAAATACATAGATCTCCCTTCCTTTTTTTTTTCTTTTTTTTTTTGACAGACAATCTGACAGACAACACACCACACAGAGCGCTTCCTGAACAACAGAAGCTGCCGCTGTCCTCTCTCATATGCGCTTTATACTCCTGGTCTTGACGTCACCTCACTGGTGACGGCCAGCGTCCAATTTTTGACTGATTACACACATTGTTTCAGAGCGTGAACACTCAGGCGCGTTCCCAAAGCGTTTCGACGCAGCTCGAGTTCCTGAAAGGGAACTTAACTTTTTTTAGTGTTATATTTTTATTTCACTAGAAATCTTGAAAAATGTCTCCCAAGAAAATCAGTGATGGTGCTGGGAAAACGAAAGTAAATAGAATTACCATGGAAACCAAGAAGGTTACGAGCATGGTGCGCATCTCACACTCGCAATCAACCACTACCACATGGGTAAGTGTTCAATTATGTTTACATTACAGTAATTTGCGCTGTATTTGTTTGTTAAAATAGGCTACAAATACTTTTTTTGTGCAGAAATAAGCAATCGAATGAGGTCTCGGGACGGATTAAATCACTTTTACATTCATTCTTATGGAGAAAATTAGTTTGAACGTACGAGCAAATGGACCTACGAGCAATTTTCAAGAATGAATTATGCTCGTCCAACAGGGTTTTACTGTACTCAAATAAGTTCTGAGGGCAGAAATAAAATTAAAAGAAAATGATTGGTTTAAAGATTCAACCAATTAAATTAAAGGCGAAGTGGGGTTTAGCATTTGGACGTGTGGAGGGAATCCTTCAAACAGCTATATTAGCATTGCATTCGTGAAGAGCTCAAATATTAAAAATGTAAGTAAAATTTTTGTTTTTTTTTTGTTTTGTTCAAATTCAAAACATCTGATATTTACAGAGATAATTGCGGAACTCCCTGCTTATCTTGTAACAGGGATAAAGCATGCACTTTTCCAATGTTAGTCTGCTGTTTATGAAGCTGATATGAGTGACAATAACTGGTTCAGATCTCTGTGATATTTTGTTGGTCAAACTTCCGCGCTAGTGCTGCTACTATTATTAGTGTATATGTGCTGCTCTCAGAGCAGCAGTACTCAATATGCTCATATTACTGCTTCTATTATTAGTGTATATGTGCTGCTCTCAGAGCAGCCGTACTCAATTTGCGTATATTACTGCACTACAATTAGTGTATATGTGCTGCTTTCAGAGCAGCAGTACTCAATATGTTGATATTACTGCTTCTATTATTAGTGTATATGTGCTGCTTTCAGAGCAGGAGTACTTTATATTTTCAAATTACTGTACTATTAGTGTATATGTGCTGCTCTCAGAGCAGCAGTACTCAATATGCTTATATTACTGCTTCTATTATTAGTGTATATGTTCTGCTCTCAGACCAGCAGTACTCAATATATTCATGCTACTGCTTCTATTATTAGTCTATATGTGCTGCTCTCAGAGCAGCAGTACTCAATATGTTCTTTTTACTGCACTATTATTAGTGTACTGTGCTGCTCCCAGAGCAATACAGTGTTTGAATGTGGCTGGGAAAGGTGTAAGAAGGTGTATCTTCATTGTAATATTTACCAGGTCAGGAGTACTTTTAAAATTAAAATCCGTGTTATTTTTTTTTTATCAGTTTTTTCTCTTTAAGCAAAGGAACAACTGATTACAAACAAAATGAATGGTAAGCATGTAAAATTCTTCCAGTGTTTAACTTTTTCTTTCTTTGGGGCTTCCCCAGAACTGTATATTTTAAATATTTTTCTTATTCCATTCTTAGGTGAGGTTCCAGGGAAAAACGAAAAACCCTATGTTTTTAACTATATATAGTTGAAAATATTATGTGTAAATACGCAAATGATTTTTTTTGTATGTGCTTTAATAATACACTTTTTTCAACTGGCAACTTTATGTATCAATTAAAACTGATATTTTACATATAGCTTACTTATCAAGAAAGGTAAAATATAATGCTTAGTTTATTTTCTGTACCCATATATTTCTACACCTTTTGATTTTGGGAATGTTAATTTCTGATACCAGAATTGGGGGAATTGGGCCATATTCCCTGTATATTAACAGCTTTCATATACAGAGTCCCTTCTGGAAAAGCAGGAACTTTCTGATGATGTATATAAATAAAAAATACAGAATTTTTTTACATTTCATGATTGTGTAACATATAAATATCTATTTTGTATTAATATATGACATTTGATTTTTATACCATTTTATTATTTGTTTTAATTTATTTTTTATTTTATATTTTTTGTGACTTGGTCAGATCATCTTTCACCTGTTCAGCATGCTAATATAATGTTGTCTTGTCTATCTCTAATTTGATGTCAAAGCACACATACTAAATTATATTGTCTACTTTGACCTCAAATTTGATCTTAAATTTAAAAAAACAAAAACAAAAACAAAAAAAATTATTTTGTATTTTAGAAGAGAACTGGCTTAAAGCATATTCTTGAAAGAATTCCAGGACAACAGGCCATATTTTTGTTAGGTTAAGAATTATTTTTACAGTGTTCTTTTTTCTTGATTGTGAATTAGATGTAGTATGTTATAGTAAATATCAATTGCAGTGTGGTAGTTCTATTGCAGTGATGTGCACATGACAAATAAAATTTATCGAAGTTACAACCCTAGGTAGCCCCATGTCCATATCGGTGTTTCTGTATGTGTGCTTTGTGTGCAGGTCCGATCCACTCCAGAGTTTGAGGCCTGCCCTAGCCTGGCTGATCCCACCTCCTTCACGATGACTATATATATATATATAGTAGACTGTTTATTCAGCTTGCTAACTCCTTAAATGCCATAATCTTGAAATCTTGTAGCCTTTCACTTTTGCACATTCATCTTCAATGCCATAGCCTTAGAACCATTTCTGTAATTCTGTAATTCTTAATGATGTCCACACATCTCTGCACTGTAATAACCTTTATATTTATTCACTGTACGGCTTTATATTTATTCATCTACCTATCTACCTATCTATCTATCTATCTATCTATCTATCTATCTATCAAGTAAAAAAGGAGGTGGAGCTGGTTTAGAAATGAGTTTATTAGAGGTACAGGTACAGTGCATGTAGGATGTTTTGGAGACAAGATGAGGGAGGTGTGATTAAGATGGTTTGGACATGTGCAGAGAAGAGACATGGGGTACATCAGTAGAAGAATGTTGAGGATGGAGGCACCAGGAAGGAGGGAAAGAGGAAGACCAAGGAGGACGTTTATGGATGTGGTGAGGGAAAACATGTAGGTCGTTGGTTTAAAAGAGGCAGATGTAGTTGTAAATCTGTCTGGACTGCGGCTAACTGGAGCCAATGTCACCACAACCTGTGGTGTAAATACTTCCTGACAATTCTACTGGAATAAAAAATTGATACCTTACTGCAAAATTTCCTACATTACAACTTATAAGTCACCAGTTCCAGTATTACTCGGGGTGGCATCCTGGCGATATCTAGGCTTGAACTCCTGCGAGTAGCAACTGTACCTAACAACCAACATGGCTTCCTTTCCATACTTCAACACCATGTAATTCTGTCAAGACTGCAGCTAATTGGAGCCAACGTCACCACAACCAGTGGTGTAAAGACTTTCTGACAATCTTACTGAAATAATTTTTTTTTTCAGTATAGGGTTGGCATCCGGGTGACATCGGGGTTTGAACCCCTGACCTTCGGATCAGTAACCCAACAGATTAACCACTGAGTTACAACTCCACCCTGAGCAAGCAGTCACTCTTTCTTTTAAAAAGGCAAATAATTAACAAATAGATTTACAGTTTAATGTCACAAAGTAGACAAACTATTAGATTTTCAAAAGAGAGATAAACATTTTACCTTGGCAATACTTGAACCTACAACCTTTTAGGGACCTGCTAATTAGCAAACCAACACCTTACCTACTGAGCTACCATTTCTGACTTGTCCAAGCAGTCAATAAGCCTAATGAACCAACATGGCTTCGTTTCCATACTTCAACACAATGTAACTCTCATTAAAAGTAGGCCAAAGAAGTCTTTCGAAAAAGACAAAGAAAAAAAGCAATCTTTTAAACAGGTCTCTTTATCTAACAAATAGATTTACAGTTTAATGGCGATGCTGGGCCTTGAACCCACAACCTTGTGGGAACCTGCTGATCGGTAACCCAACACCTTAGCCACTGAGCTATCTAGTCAACAATGGCAAACCAGTCAATAGGCCTAATGAACCAACATGGCTTCTTTTCCTATACTTCAACACCATAAGACATATTAAAAGTAGGCCAGACCAGTCTTTCAAAAAAGACAAAAAAATAAAGCTATCTGTTAAACAAGTCTCTTTAATTAACAAATAGATTTACAGTTGAAGGTCACAAAGGAGTCAAACTATTAGATTTCAAAAGAAAAAGAAAAATTTATGGTGGCAACACCAGGATTTGAACCCACAACCTTGTGGGAAACTGCTGATTGGTAAACCAACACCTTACCCACTGAGCTATCTTGTCACCTTTGTGCATGCAGTCAATAGGTCTAATGAACCAACATGGCTTCTTTTCTTATACTTCAACAATATGTAATTCATATTAAAAGAAGGCCAAAGTCGTCTTTCAAAAAAGACAAAGAAATAAAGCAATCTTTTAAACAGGTCTCTTTAATTAACAAAATGATTTACAGTTTAATGTCACAAAGTAGACAAACTATTAGATTTCAAAATAAAAAAAAAAATTTCACCTTGATGATGCCAGGCCTTGAACCCCCAACCTTGTGGGAACCTGCTGATCGGTAAGCAAACACCTTACCCACTGAGCTATCTCTTCCCTGTTGTGTGGAAGCAGTAAATGGGCCTAATGAACCAATATGGCTTCTTTTCCTATACTTCAATACCAGTTAACTCATATTAAAAATAGGCAAAACAAGTCTGTCAAAAAAGACAAAGAAATAAAGCAATCTTTTAAACAGGTTTCTTTAATTAACAAAATGATTTACAGTTTATTCGCACAAAATAGACAAACTATTAGATTTCAAAATAAAAATAAAAATTTTGCCTTGGCAATGCCAGGTCTTGAAGGCTCAACCGTGTGGGAACCTACTGATTAGTAAACTAACACCTTACCCACTAAGCTATCTCTTTCTCCTTATGCAAGCAGTCAATGGGCTTAATGAACCAACATTGCTTCTTTTTCTATAATTAAACAATATGTAACTCATGAAAAATTGGCCAAACAAGTCTTTCAAAAAAGACAAAAAAATTATGCAATCTTTTAAACACTTGAAATTAAAAATTGATTTACAGTTTATTGTCACAAAGTAGACAAACTATTAGATTTCAAAATAAAAATAAAAGTATTACCTTGGCAATGCTGGGCCTTGAATCCACAACCTTGTGGAAACCTGCTGATCGGTAACCCAACACCTCACCCGCTGAGCTATCTCTACCCCTTGTGCAATCAGTAAATAGGCCTAATGAACCAACATGGCTTCTTTTCCTATGCTTTAACACCATGTAACTCATATTAAAAGTAGGCCAGACAAGTCTTTAAAAAAAGACAAAGAAATAAAGCTATCTATTAAACAAGTTTCTTAAATTAATAAATAGATTTACAGTTTAATGTCACAAAGTAGACAAATTATTAGATTTCAAAAGAAAAAGAAAATTTTTACCATGGCGACACCTGAACCCACAATCTTGTGGGAACCTGCTGATCGATAAACCAACACCTTACCCACTGAGCTAACTTGTCATCCTTGTGTATGCAGTCAATAGGCCTAATGAACCAACATGGCTTCTTTTCCTATACTTTAACACCATGTAACTCATATTAAAAGTAGGCCAAACAAGTCTTTCTAAAAAGACCAAGAAATAAAGCAATCCTTTAAACAGGTCTCTTTAATTAACAAATAGATTTACAGTTTAATGTCACAAAGAGGACAAATTAATAGATAAAAAAAAAAAAAATAATTACATTGGCAACCTCAGGATTTGAACCCACAACCTTGTAGAAACCTGCTGATTGGTAAAACAAAACCTTACCCACTGAGCTATCCTGTCACCCTTATACATGCAGTTAATAGGCTCAATGAACTAACATGGCTTCTTGTCCTATACTTTCACACCATGTAACTCATATTAAAAGTAGGGCAAACAAGTCTTTCAAAAAAAACCAAGAAATAAAGCAATCTTTAAAACTTGTGGGAACTTGCTGATTGGTAAACCAACGCCTTACCCACTGAGCTATCTTGTCAGCCTTGTGGATGCAGTCAATAGGCCTAATGAACCAACATGGCTTCTTTTCCTATACTTCAACACCATAAGACATATTAAGAGTGGGCCAGACAAGTGTTTTGAAAAAGACAAAGTAATAAAGCTATCTATTAAACAAGTCTCTTAAAATAATTAATAGATTTACAGTTTAATGTCACAAAGTAGACAAATTATTAGATTTCAAAAGAAAAAGAAAAAATCCACATTGGCAAGACCAGGATTTGAACCCACAACCTTGTGGGACCCTACTGATTGGTAAATCAACACTTTACACACTGAGCTAAACATTCACCCTCCTGCATGCAGTCAATAGGCCCAATGAACCATCATGGCTTCTTTTCCAAAAGAAAAAGAAAAGGTTTGCCTTGGCAAGACCAGGATTTGAACCCACAACCGTGTGGGAACCTGCTGATTGGTAAACCAACACCTTACCGACTGAGCTATCTTGTCACCCTTGTGCATGCAGTCAATAGGTCTAATGAACCAACATGGCTTTTTTTCCTATACTTTAACACCATGTAACTCATATTAAAAGTGGGCGAAACAAGTCTTTCAAAAAAGACCAAGAAATAAAGCAATCTTTTAAACAGGTTTCTATAATTAACAAATAGATTTACAGTTTAATGTCACAAAGGAGACAAACTATTAGATTTCGAAAGAAAAAGAAAAATGTATGTTGGTAACACAAGGATTTGAACCCACAACCTTGTGGGAACCTGCTGATTGGTAAATCAACACCTTACCCACTGAGCTATCTTGTCACCTTTGTGCATGCAGTCAATAGGTCTAATGAACCAACATGGCTTCTTTTTCTATACTTTAACACCATGTAACTCATATTAAAAGTAGGCCAAACAAGACTTTCAAAAAAGACCAAGAAATAAAGCAATCTTTTAA
The DNA here is from genome assembly GCA_039877035.1 of Silurus lanzhouensis. NCBI lineage: Eukaryota > Metazoa > Chordata > Actinopteri > Siluriformes > Siluridae > Silurus > Silurus lanzhouensis. Next base: position 3,411,855 of record JBCEWE010000453.1, on the reverse strand, counting down.
ACAGGCCTCATTAATTAACAAATAGATTTACAGTTTAATGTCACAAAGTAGACAAATTATTAGATTTCAAAAGAAAAAAATTTTTTTTACCTTGACAACACCAGGATTTAAACCCACAACCTTGTGGGAACCTGCTAAATGGTAAACCAATGCCTTACCCAATGAGCTATCTTGTCATCCTGAAACATGCAGTCAATAGGCCTAATGAACCAACATGGCTTCTTTTCCTATACTTTAACACCAAAATACATATTAAAAGTAGGCCAGACAAGTATTTCAAAAAAGACAAAGAAATAAAGCTATCTATTGAACAGGTCTCTTTATTTAACAAATAGATTTACAATTTAATGTCACAAAGTAGACAAATCATTAGATTTCAAAAGAAAAAGAACAATTTTACCTTGGCAACACCAGGATTTGAACCCAAAACCTTGTGGGAACCTGCTGATTGGTAATTTAACACCTTACCCACTGAGCTATTTTGTCACACTTGTGCATGCAGTCGATAGGCCTAATGAACCAACATGGCTTCTTTTCCTATACATCAACATCATATAACTCATTAAAAGTAGGCCAGACAAGTCTTTTAAAAAAAACAAAGAAATTAATCTATCTATTAAACAAGTCTCTTGAATTAATAAATTAATTTACGGTGTAATGTCACAAAGGAGACAAACTATTAGATTTCAAAAGAAAAAAAGTACCTTGGCAACACCAGGATTTGAACCTAAAACCTTGTGGGAATCTGCTGATCGATAAACCAACACCTTACCCACTGAGCTATCTAGTCACCCTCGTTAATGCAGTCAATAGGCCTAATGAACCAACATGGCTTCTTTTCCTATACTTCTACACCATATAACTCATATTAAAAGTAGGCCAGACACATCTTTCAAAAAAGACCAAGAAATAAAGCTATCTATTAAACAGGTCTCTTTAATATACAAATAGATTTACAATTTAATGTCACAAAGTAGACAAATCATTAGATTTCAAAAGAAAAAAAGTACCTTGGCAACACCAGGATTTAAACCCATTAACTGGTGGCACATTGCTGATTGGTAAACTAACACCTTACGCAATGAGCTATCTTGTCACCTTTGTGCATGCAGTCAATAGGTCTAATGAACCAACATGGCTTATTTTTCTATCCTTCAACACCATAAGACATTAAAAGTAGGCCAGACCAGTCTTTCAAAAAAGACATAGAAATAAAGCTCTGTTAAACAAGTCTCTTTAATTAACAAATAGATTTACAGTTGAAGGTCACAAAGGAGTCAAACTATTAGATTTCAAAAGAAAAAGAATTTATGGTGGCAACACCAGGATTTGAATCCACAACATTGTGGGAACCTGCAGATTGGTAAACTAACACCTTACCCACTAAGCTATCTTGTCACGTATGTGCATGCAGTCAATAGGCCTAATGAACCAACATGGCTTCTTTTCCTTTACTTCAACACCATAAGACATATTAAAAGTAGGCCAGACCAGTCTTTCAAAAAAGACAAAGAAATAAAGCTATCTGTAACGCGGTCCTACTAGTGTGTAGCACTCTTATAACCAACCCTAGGTCACTGCATAAAACACTCGTGGAACCACGCCAACCACTGGGGATTCTTATGGACCAGAATCAGAAGATAAGGGTCGTCTCACAGGAGCAAAGGTAAGCAATAAGTATAACAGTCAAATAATAGTCTCTAACCAATTAATCACACAGAATAAAGTAAAATAAGGAACAGAGTCATTCAGTGGGGAAAAGACAGTATTATTTTTTCATTGGTTATTTTTACTCCTCAAAACTTTTAAATTGGTAATAAAATAGTGAATTGAATAATAAAACTCAAAATAACAAAAAGTGTATGAAAATTCAAAAACCCAAATTAAAGTTCAGATTCTAAATACAAATAACACAGTAAAAAATAATGAATTTCAAACGCTGAATTTCAAAATCAATGTTTCAGTTTTTGCATTCAACTCAATCTTAATGTCCAGTTGAGTTTAAGTTTGATAACTCAATTTCAAGTTCAAAAATATAAAACAATGTTCATCAAAGAGTGGAAGAAAAAATTTAAATCCAGTAGAGAGAAGAAAAAAAAATGTTTGATCCAATGAAGGTCCAGGCAAAAAAACTTAAAAAAATCAAAAATCAAAGCAAAATTAGTTTGATCCTACCAGTTCGGCAGACTTCACGCTCTTTACTCTGTTTCCAGGTACGAAACGATGGAATGGCTCGCCAGTCCCGACCGGAATACGAATATTCAGCAAGGACAGGATTCAGGAACAATTTTCACAAAAAAAATAAAAACCCAGCCTTGTAACAAACAAAGCCAAAATGAAACATTAATGTCATTGTCCAAATAAATCATTTTACTTTAAACCAAACTCTCCGTCTCAATCATTTGCACATACATGAGAACAAACATGCTAATGCACCATGTGCTCAGTCCAACTCTAGGCCGGCACCGTGTGAGCAAGCTAGCACCGCATGGCGCATATTTCACATTAAGAAATTATCTACCATAAACACGTAAAACATCTTATAAACCTTTAAACATTACTATATACAGTCATACATCATATTCACACACTTTTAAAGCATTTTTGCAAACTTTTACATCACTTATCACCTTTTTTTTTTAATTTATTTAACATTACAATTCAGTGTTTGTAATAAATAACTAAATACACTTCCTATAAGAAGGTTTGTACTCACCAAGGAGAAGAATAAATCAGGAAAAAAATTAAGTTGGTTTTTTTTTCCAGAAAAGATTTATATTGTATTGCGTCAGTCTCATCAATTCTTGTTCAAACAAACACACAATACTGTTAATTTGTGCAATCGCGGTTTCTCTCGGTCAAGTTCACTCTCATTCTACCTGCTTGTCTGCTAACGTTCGGCAAGGGGCGGGACTAACCTTTCACCTCGCCAATGAGCAATCGGCTCAAAAAATTTAAATTTATAAAGAAATTTTCCTGCATTTTTCTTCTTTCTTTTTCTATATATTTATACATTTTATACAAATAATAATTATATAAAATGCCAATAAAATGCTAGTGACCTAGGTTAATGACCTGGGTTACACTCTCCCCTCCTGAATGTATGCAGGTCCCTCTGCATGCTGGAGTTTAGATGATTTCAATAGGAGAGTAAGTTCTAGGGGGACTCAGATCTTCCAAAGAAGTAGTAATTACTGTACTCAGACTGGAGAACAGGGATTGAATGACTAAACTGAGAGGATTACCCAGTTGCGGGTAATAAAATCTTTTTGGAGCTTCACATTGTCTGCTTGAACGTCTGAGAAATTCAGTTTCAGTTTCCTCACTCTGGTTCTCTTGAGAGTCTTTGAGAGTGGCGCTTTCCCTTCGAGTGGAAGGGCTACTTTCATCTCCTCCAATTGTATTTTCAGGTGATTCACTGTCAGCATCTGGCCGCTCTTGATTTGTAACCTGCGCCATATCTCTTCCAGATTCCACAACTGAGCTTTCTTCAAAAACTTCAACTTCAGACTGACCTGATAGGCTCTCCTCTACCGGTTGTCCTGGGGTAGGATGATCGTCCTTCCCTGCATTGGAAGATTCCACATCAGGTAAGCCTCTATTCACGGGATTTTCCGGGATAATATGTTCATCCTTTTTCATCACAGGTTCAGCTCCAGGTAAGTGGACTGTTCTTTTCCTGGTGAAAGGAGGGATTGGTTTTTAGTTAGGCAGAATTCTGGTTTCAATCTCGAAGGGTTTTCCAGGATCATAATAGTCCACTGGACTACAGTCTGACTCTGAATGCTCACTCATGCTTTCCAACGCCTCAGGTTCCTCAGCACATCTGGCTCTAGTTCTGGGTTTCTGAACCACTTTCCTTCTGACGGATTCATCAGACTCACTTGTCGACAGGAATCCACAAGGTAGCAGAAGATCCCTGTGCAGAGTTCTCAGAGGTCCATCCTTCCTTTCTGGTTTTACTGTGTAAACGGGTAAGTCACCTGCTTTCTTTGTTACCACGTAAACATCAGGTTCCCACTTGTCTGCAAGCTTGTGTTTGCCTTTCAGACGTACATTTTTCACAAGTACACGATCACCGACTTCAAGAGTGGAGGCAACAAGACGTTTGTCATACCTCTTCTTATTTCGTTCCGCTACCTTTGCAGCATTTCTGGTTGCAACCTTGTAGCTTTCTTCTAGTCGGTTCTTGAGACCTTGGACGTATTTTGAGTGGGACTGAGACTGTCCATCCACAGGTAAACCAAATGCAAGGTCAATCGGTAGTCGTGGTTGTCTCCCGAACATTAGTTCATATGGGGAGAATCCGGTCACATCATTCTTAGTGCAATTGTATGCGTGCACTAGAGGTTTTACATACTCCTTCCATCTTGACTTTTCCTTGTTGTTCAAGGTTCCTAACATCTGTAGAAGTGTTAGATTAAAGCGTTCTACCGGATTGCCTCTCGGATGGTAGGGAGTGGTTCTGATCTTGGATATTCCAGCACATTTGCACAGCTCTTTAATTGTGTGTGACTCAAAGTCTGTACCTTGGTCGCTATGGAGCTTTTCTGGAAATCCGTAGTGCACCAGAAAATTGTCCCATAGACACTTGGCTACTGTCTGGGCTTTCTGATTCCGCATTGGCACAGCAACAGCGTACTTGGTGAAATGATCAGTTATCACCAGTATGTCCTTGGTGTTACTTTGGTCAGGCTCTAGTGACAGAAAATCCATACAAACTAACTCTAGCGGTCTGCTGGTTCTGATGTTTACCAAAGGAGCAGCTTTCTCTGGCAGAGTCTTTCGTCGAACACAACGTTCACAGGTTTTGACCTTCTTTTCTACTGCTGAGGCCATCTTAGGCCAGAAGAATCTTGTTCGGACAAGGTCGAGAGTACGCTCGATGCCCATGTGACCCATTTCATTATGGAGTTCCTTCAAGACTGTAGCACGAAGATCAGCAGGTAAAGCCAGTTGGTATGACGGATCCTCTTGCTCTTGTCTTCTCCTAAACAGTATACCATTTCTCAATTCCAGACGATTCCATTCTTTGAACCATGGAATTAATTCAAATGGAACGGACTTGAGACAGGGCTTTTCCTTGGATTCCAGTTGTTGGATGACTATTCTAATTTCTGGATCCGTTCTCTGTCTTTCCCGCAGGTCTTCCTCAGACAGTTTGGGAATCTCTGTGAACTGGTAAGTATCCTCTTGTTGGAAGGCTTTCGGTAAAGCATCCACATCAACATCAAGGGATTCCACTAAAGTCACAGAGGGGTGTAAAGAATTAGAATCAACACCGGACTGATCAATTTGATGACGTTCACATATAGCTGTTATTACTTCTGCAGGAACAACCGTTGAGTCTTCTGTCAGGTGATGGTGAGTAAACTGTCTAATCCTTTCCCTTTCTTTCTGTGTTTCCAGATCATCAGGAACTTCCTCTTGTGGACGTCTTGACAACCCATCCGCATCCTGATTCCTACTTCCAGCCCGGTATTGTATTTTGAAGGTGAAGGTCGACAGACTCGACAACCACCTGTAGCTGGTAGCATCCAATTTTGCGGAGGTTAAGATGTATGTCAGAGGGTTACTGTCAGTTACCACGGTGAAATCAGCTCCATACAAGTAATCGTTAAATTTGGCAGTAACGGCCCACTTCAACGCCAGAAATTCTAACTTGTGTGCTGGATATTTTGCTTCACTCCTGGTAAGTCCCCGGCTTGCAAAAGCAATGACTCTCATCTGTCCATCTTGTTCTTGATACAGTGCTGCACCAAGGCCGCTGGTACTAGCATCAGTGTGCAAGACATATGGCAGTTTGGGGTTGGCAAATCCTAACATTGGAGCAGATGTAAGTTTTGCAATGACAGTGTCAAATGCTTGCTGACACTCTATGGACCATCTTTCTCCAAACTGTCCCTTTGGATCGAAATAGTGCTTAGTTTCATCCATTTTCTTTCTGCGATCCCTTTGCAGTGGAGGATATCCAGCCGTAAGATCGTTAAGAGGCTTCACAATCTTTGAATAGTCCTGTGCGAACCTCCTGTAATAACCTGAGAATCCGAGGAAAGATCTTAACTCCTTTAGATTCGTTGGTTTTGGCCAGGTTTTTAGGGCTTCTACTTTCGAAGGGTCAGTTTCCACTCCATTCTGGGATACAATATGGCCCAAGTATCTGACAGATGTTTGACAGAACTTACACTTTTCTGGTGAAAGCTTTAACCCAAAGTCTCTGAGTCTTTTGAGCACCTGCATCAATCGTGTCTCATGTTCCTCCAAAGTTTTTGAAAAAACTATGAGGTCATCAATAAACACAAGTACTTCCTTCCGGTTCAGGTCTCCCATACAACGCTCCATTAGCCGTTGAAACGTGCTTGGTGCATTGGTGATTCCTTGCGGCATCCGGTTAAATTCCCAGAATCCTAATGGCATACAAAGGCGGTTTTTTGCTTATCAGACAAAAAACTACCCATCTCAATTTGATAATATCCGGACTTCAAGTCAAGGACTGAGAACCATTTTGATCCGGTCAAGACTGAGAAAGCTTCTTCCAAGTTAGGAAGGGCGTAGGCATCCTTTATGGTCTGGGTGTTTAATTTCCGGAAGTCAATGCACAGGCGCACAGAGTTATTCTTCTTCCGAACAACAACTATTGGAGACGAAAATGGAGATTCTGACTCCCTAATGACACCTGCTTCCAGAAGCTCTTGAAGATGCTTCCTGACTGCGTCCACATCTTGAGGGTGAATTGATCGAGCTCTGTGCTTAAATGGTGTCTCATCACTGAGCTTAATTCGGTGTTTCACTTTGTCAGTGTGACCATAATCCAGATCGTGTAAGGCAAAGACATCAGGCATAGAGTTCAACAGGGATGTTATCTTATTTTTCCACTCTGGTGACAGAGGAGAATCTCCAAAGTCAATTGGAATGTTTGGTGGAATATCTTTCATCTTTTCACTTTCAGCATGAACTCTGGGTAGCTGTCTCTCCATCACTCGCTGAACTGCATGAACTTCAGCTATCACAGTCTTTGGGAGAATCACTATGTTAGTTTGAGTGTCATTCCTCACTATAACTGGCAACTGAGCAAAGCGATGCCCTGATGGTAGACTGTGCAGAGAGCTTGCTACTAATAGACCACTAGGTAAGGATGTTGTGGTAGGTTGTTCCACTGAAACCCACTTTTCAAAGAGAGGGCCTTTCACTTGAATAAGTCCATTCAGAACTACAGTGTACCCTGCTGGTACAACCTCTTGTTGGCTCCCTTTCAGCTTAACACATGCCACCGCTCCACTGGAAGCTTGTCGTTTTCTCTGCTCAAGTACATTTATCACAGCTTGATAGCCATAGCAAGTTGACTTGAGAGTGGTTGTGTTCTCTTGAGTGCAGTTGGTATATAACACATCAAGCGAATTGGTACCAATTAGGATCTGTGGTATGTTCGTCAAATCAGGGACTACCAGAGCTAAGGTTGGAACTTCTGCTTCCACCCCAAGGAAATTTTCGGGAAACTTCAGGTTAAGTTCGACTGGAGGCTTCTCTTGACATTCCCCTTGAAATCTTGGGACAAGATGAGCATGAAGCTCAGCTATCTTCTGTCTTAATTCAGAAATTTCATCCACTTCCCAAGCTGCGCACATGAAAGACAATGTTAGCATCGACAGTGCTTTTGATGGTCATAGGCAACGCGGACTCCAAATTGTGCATAGCAGATTCATAAGAAAATTCCACAATGGCACATCGGTGGTGCTCTGAGTTGGGATCGTCAATAATTACGTTGCGTTTGATGGATCCATATTTCATTAAGCAGGCTTCTAATTCTTGATCAGGGTCTGAGAGAGTTAAGCCACTTACAATGACATTACAATTTCTTGACGTCAATGTTCTCACGTTTCACAGCTTCCATTTTTGCTTGTAGAACTGATTTTCTTTGAAGAGAAGGGGGCTTTATTTTTCCTACTTTTCACTTATGCTCTTTATTGACTATTGTGGTTATCAAGTTGACTAATAACTATTACACTATGCTGTAACCTTTTTCTCCTGGCTGGCAGCTCGCCAAGTTTTTCGTGTAAAGCGGTCCTACTAGTGTGTAGCACTCTTATAACCAACCCTAGGTCACTGCATAAAACACTCGTGGAACCACGCCAACCACTGGGGATTCTTATGGACCAGAATCAGAAGATAAGGGTCGTCTCACAGGAGCAAAGGTAAGCAATAAGTATAACAGTATAATCAAATAATAGTCTCTAACCAATTAATCACACGGAATAAAGTAAAATAAGGAACAGAGTCATTCAGTGGGGAAAAGACAGTATTATTTTTTCATTGGTTATTTTTACTCCTCAAAACTTCTTTTAAATTGGTAATAAAATAGTAAATTGAATAATAAAACTCAAAATAACAAAAAGTGTATGAAAATTCAAAAACCCAATTTAAAGTTCAGATTCTAAATACAAATAACACAGTAAAATAATGAATTTCAAACGCTGAATTTCAAAATCAATGTTTCAGTTTTTGCATTCAACTCAATCTTAATGTCCAGTTGAGTTTAAGTTTGATAACTCAATTTCAAGTTCAAAAATATAAAACAATGTTCATCAAAGAGTGGAAGAAAAAATTTTAATCCAGTAGAGAGAAGAAAAAAAAATGTTTGATCCAATGAAGGTCCAGGCAAAAAAACTTAAAAAAATCAAAAATCAAAGCAAAATTAGTTTGATCCTACCAGTTCGGCAGACTTCACGCTCTTTACTCTGTTTCCAGGTACGGAACGATGGAATGGCTCGCCAGTCCCGACCGGAATACGAATATTCAGCAAGGACAGGATTCAGGAACAATTTTCACAAAAAAAAAAAAAAACCCAGCCTTGTAACAAACAAAGCCAAAATTAAACATTAATGTCATTGTCCAAATAAATCATTTTACTTTAAACCAAACTCTCCGTCTCAATCATTTGCACATACATGAGAACAAACATGCTAATGCACCATGTGCTCAGTCCAACTCTAGGCCGGCACCGTGTGAGCAAGCTAGCACCGCATGGCGCATATTTCACATTAAGAAATTATCTACCATAAACACGTAAAACATCTTACAAACCTTTAAACATTACTATATACAGTCATACATCATATTCACACACTTTTAAAGCAATTTTGCAAACTTTTACATCACTTATCACCTTTTTTTTTAATTTATTTAACATTACAATTCAGTGTTTGTAATAAATAACTAAATACACTTCCTATAAGAAGGTTTGTACTCACCAAGGAGAAAAATAAATCAGGAAAAAAATAAAAAAATTTTTTTTTCCAGAAAATATTTATATTGTATTGCGTCAGTCTCATCAATTCCCGTTCAAACGAGCACACAATACTGTTAATTTGTGCAATCGCGGTTTCTCTCGGTCAAGTTCACTCTCATTCTACCTGCTTGTCTGCTAACGTTCGGCAAGGGGCGGGACTAACCTTTCACCTCGCCAATGAGCAAAAAATGTAAATTTATAAAAAAATTATCCTGCATTTTTCTTCTTTCTTTTTCTATATATTTATACATTTTATAAAAATAATAATTATATAAAATGCCAATAAAATGCTAGTGACCAAGGTTAATGACCTGGGTTACATATCTATTAAACAAGTCTCTTTAATTAACAAATAGATTTACAGTTTAATGTCACAAAGTAGACAAACTATTAGATTTCAAAAGAAAAAGAAAAATTTTAACTTGGCGACACCAGGATTTGAAACCAAAAAATTGGAGGAACCTGCTGATTAGTAAACCAACGCCTTATCCACTGAGCTATCTAGTCACCCTTGTGCATGCAGTCAATAGGTCTAATGAACCAACATGGCTTCTTTTCCTATCCTTTAACACCATGTAACTCATATTAAAAGTAGGCCAAACAAGTCTTTCAAAAAAGACCAAGAAATAAAGCAATCTTTTAAACAGGTCTCATTAATTAACAAATAGATTTACAGTTTAATGTCACAAAGTAGACAAATTATTAGATTTCAAAAGAAAAAGAACAATTTTACCTTGGCAACACCAGGATTTAAACCCACAACCTTGAGGGAATCTGCTGATTGATAAATTAACACCTTACCCACTGAGCTTTCTTGTCACCCTTTTCCATGCAGTCAATAGGCCTAATGAACCAACATGGCTTCTTTTCCTATACTTCAACACCATAAGACAAATTAAAAGTAGGCCAGACAAGTCTTTCAAATGAGACAAAGGAATAAAGCTATCTAATAAACAGGTCTCTTTAATATACAAATAGATTTACAATTTAATGTCACAAAGTAAACAAAATATTAGATTTCAAAAGAAAAAGAAAAAATTTAAGTTGGCAACACCAGGATTTGAACCAACAATCTTGTGGGAACCTGCTGATTGCTAACCCAACACCGTACCCACTGAGCTATCCTGTCACCCTTGTGCATTCAGTCAGTAGGCCGAATGAACCAACATGGCTTCTTTTCCTATACTTCAACACCATAAGACATACTAAAAGTAGGCCAGACAAGTCTTTCAAAAAAGACAAAGAAATAAAGCTATCTATTAAACAGGTCTCTTTAATATACAAATAGATTTACAATTTAATGTCACAAAGTAGACAAATTATTCGATTTCAAAAGAAAAAGAAAAAATTTACCTTGGTGACACCAGGATTTTAACCCACAAGCTTGCAGGAATGTGCTGATTGGCAAACCAACACCTTACCCACTGAGCTATCTTGTCACCCTTGTTAATGCAGTCAATAGGCCCAATGAACTAACATAGCTTCTTTTTCTATACTTTAACACCATGTAACTTATATTTAAAGTAGGCCAAGCAAGTCTTTCAAAAAAGACCAAGAAGTAAAGCAATCTTTTGAAAAGGTCTCTTTAATTAACAAATAGATTTACAGTTTAATGTCACATAGGAGACAAACTATTAGATTTCAAAAGAAAAAGTACAATTTATGTTGGCAACACTAGGATTTCAAGCCACAACCTGGTGGGAACCTGCTGATTGGTAAACCAACACCTTACCCACTGAGCTATCTTGTCACCCTTGTGACTGCAGTCGATAGGCCTAATGAACCAACATGGCTTCTTTTCCTATTCATCAACATCATATGACATATTAAAAGTAGGCCAGACAAGTCTTTCAAAAAAGACAAAGTAATTAATCTATCTATTAAACAAGTCTCTTGAATTAATACATTGACCACTGAGCTATCTTGTTACGCTTGTGCCTGCAGTCAATAGGCCCTATGAACTAACATAGCTTCTTTTTCTATACTTTAACACCATGTAACTTATATTAAAAGTAGGCCAAGCAAGTCTTTCAAAAAGACTTTTTGAAAGACTTGTTTGGCCTTTCTTTTAAACAAGTCTCTTTAATTAACAAATAGATTTACAGTTTAATGTCACAAAGTAGACAAACTATTAGATTTCAAAAGAAAAAGAAATATTTCAACTTGGCCACAACGGGATTTGAAACCAAAACCTTGCGGGAACCTGCTGATTAGTAAACCAACACCTTACCCACTGAGCTATCTTGTCACGCTTGTACCTGCAGTCGATGGGCCTAACGAACCAACATGGCTTCTTTTCCTATACTTCAACACCATAAGACATATTAAAAGTAGGCCAGACAAGTCTTTCAAAAAAGACAAAGAAATAAAGCTATCTATTAAACAAGTTTTTTTAATTAACAAATAGATTTACAGTTTAAGGTCACAAAGTAGACAAACTATTAGATTTCAAAAGAAAAAGAAATATTTCAACTTGGCCACAACGGGATTTGAAACCAAAACCTTGTGGGAACCTGCTGATTAGTAAACCAACACCTTATCCACTGAGCTATCTAGTCACTCTACTGCATGCAGTCAATAGGCCCAATGAACCAACATGGCTTCTTTTCCTATTCATCAACATCATATGACATTAAAAGTAGGCCAGACAAGTCTTTCAAAAAAAGACAAAGTAATTAATCTATCTATTAAACAAGTCTCTTGAATTAATACATTGACCACTGAGCTATCTTGTCACGCTTATGCCTGCAGTCAATAGGCCTAATGAACCAACATGGCTTCTTTTCCTATACTTCAACACCATAAGACATATTAAAAGTAGGCCAGACAAACTATTAGATTTCAAAAGAAAAAGTAAAATTTATTTTGACAACACTAGGATTTTAACCCACAACCTTGTGGGAACCTGCTGATTGGTAAACCAACATCTTACCCACTGAGCTATCTCGTCATGCTTCTGCATGCAGTCAATAGGCCTAATGAACCAACATGGCTTCTTTTTCTACACTTCAACACCATAAGAGATATTAAAAGTAGGCCAGACAAGTCTTTCAAAAAAGATAAAGAAATAAAGCTATCTATTAAACAGGTCTCTTTAATTAACAAATAGATTTACAGTTTAATGTCACAAAGTAGACAAATTATGATATTTTAAAAGAAAAAGAAAAAATGTATGCTGGCAACAGCAGGATTTGAACCCATAACCTTGTGGAAACCTGCTGATTGGTAAACAAACACCTTACCCAATGAGCTATCTAGTCACGTTTGTGTAGGCAGTCAAAAGGACTAATGAACCAACATGGCTTCTCCTCCTATACTTCAACACCATGTAAATCATATTAAAAGTAGGCCAGACAAGTCTTTCAAAAAAGATCAAGAATTAAAGCAATCTTTTAAACAGGTCTCATTAATTAACAAATCGATTTACAGTTTAATGTCACAAAGGAGACAAACTATTAGATTTCAAAAGAAAAAGAAAGATTTTACCCTGGCGACAACAGAATTTGAACCCACAACCTTGTGGGAACCTGGTGATTGGTAAACCAACACCTTAACCAATGAGCTATCTTGTAACCCTAGTGCATTGCAGTCAATAGGCCCAATGAACTAAAATAGCTTGTTTTCCTATACTTCAACAATATGTAATTTATTAAAAGAAGGCCAAACAAGTCTTTCAAAAATGACAAAGAAATAAAGCAATCTTTCAAACAGGTCTCTTTCATTAACAAAATGATTTACAGTTTATTCTCACAAAGTAGACAAACTATTAGATTTCAAAATAAAAATACAAATTTCACCTTGACAATGCCAGGCCTTGAACCCCCAATCTTGTGGGAACCTGCTGATTGGTAAACCAACACCTTACCCACTAAGCTATCGCTTCCCCCTTGTGCAAGCAGCCAATGGGCCTAATAAACCAGCATGGCTTCTTTTTTCTATATTTCAACACCATATAACATTAAAAGTAGGCCAAACAAGTCTTTCAAAAAAGACAAAGAAATAAAGCAATCTTTTAAACAGGTCTATTTAATTAACTAATAGATTTACAGTTTAATGTCACAAAGTAGACACACTATTAGATTTCACAAGAGAAATAAATATTTTACCTTGGCGATGCCAGTGGTGGAAACCTCCACGTTGTGGGGACCTGTTAATTGGTAAACCAACAGCTTACCCACTAAGCTATCTCTTCCCCCTTGTGCAAGCAGCCAATGGACCTAATAAACCAGCATGGCTTCCTTGCCAAAGTTCAACACAATGCAATTCTGTCTGGATTTTGGCTAATTGGAACCAACTTCACCACAACCTGTGGTGTAAAGATTCCTGGCCATCCTACTGAAATAAAAATAATTGATTCCATACTGCAATACTTACTCCATTACATATTATGTTACCAATTCCAATATTGTTCAGGGTGAAACTACAGTAATACCGGGTTTTGAACCCCCCACCTTCTGATCAGTAATCCAACGCCTTAACCACTGAGTTACAACTCCAACCTCGAGCACGCAGTCACTGTATCTAATGAACCAAAATGGCTTCCTTTCCATAGCTCAACAAATTGCAATTCTGTCTGGGCTCTGAAACAACTTCACCCCAACCTGTGGTGTAAAGACTTCCTGAAAATCCTACTAGAATAAAAAGGATTGAGACCTTATTTCTTTACAAGTCACCATTCAAGTATGGCTCGGGGTGACACCCAGGCAATCCGATTGAAATAAAAAAAATGTATACCTTACTGCAAAACTTAATCCATTACAAGTCACCATTTCCAGCAAGACTTCCAGACAATTCTATTCCAGTGTGACTTGAGTAAAATGTAGAGTATGTCATTTGTGAGCGAAGACATACAGGTAGTTGGGTTGAAAGAGGCAGATATAGAGGACAGGGGGGTATGGAGACAGATGATCTGCTGTGATGACCACTAATGGGAGAAGCTGAAAGAAGAAGAAGAAGAACGTAGGCCAAACAAGTCTTTCAAAAAAGACAAAGTCATAAAGCAATCTTTCAAACAGGTATCTTTATTAATAAATAATTGTACACTTTAGTGTCACAAAGTAGACAAACCATTTGTATTCAATTGACAAATAAAAATAAAGTAACCAAAGTTAGATAAAGTAAAACCAAATTTTCAGAGCTGACTGATTCAATACACCTTCCAGTCTCAAAAGGGGCAATATTTTTATTTAACTTAAACAAAGGCTGCTTCCTAAACAGAGGTGCAGAATGTAATCGCTAATGGTCATTGTCAATATAAATATAGTGAAGTAAAAAGTAAATATATTGAATCACAATTGTAGTTGGATAGAGAGTACAGTGCCAATTCAACCGTTATAACATCGTATTCCTAAACTTCATTCTGCTTCATTCTGTTTATCCTGTAATAGTATTTCAAAGTCAGTGCTATGTAGGGGCTTTTGGGTCAGAACTGGCAGGAAATGTGTATGCATATGTCATATGCTAGCTTAGGTATGTCAAATGTAATCCCTTTTCCTAAACTGTAGGCACAAATTTAATCCATCAAACCTGTGACAGTCAGGCAAGCAGAGGATGGAGGTTATCCAATATATAGTAATGCCAGATGATAAGTTTATTCTCTTACCACATCATACATTCATTTTGTAGCAGATATCTAATAAACACTGACAGAGTGAGTGCTGTTCGGCTGTGATGCTAATTGAAAAGACAATTTCTTGCTAAAGAAGAAAGAAATCTTTAATTTTTTTAAAATATGTTTGTTGAATCATGTCAGTGTGCACAACAAAACAGTTCTATGTTAGCATAATGACAGCAGATTATTTATTTACTCATATTACTTCCCATTGTGTATTAAATTGGCACTTGTAGCCATGAGATTAATCTGCATTATGCAGCACAACTCACATTATTAAGTGTTCTTCCATTACTAGTTTACAGTAGAGTTTTACAGAGACTGTGTAATTTTGGTAACAGTGAATCTTAAGTTTTTCTTATCCTTGGTAGAATAGAACACACATACTTCGCACATTGTTTGACAAAATATTTTAAAAACTTAATAATCACATTGTTCTTGTTGTAGCCATAACAACAACTCAAAAATAATTTATAATAGCTTGTTAAATGAAACTGGTTTTAAATATTGTCAATTATTGTCTGAACATAATAAGTACAACAACAACAGTGGCTTTGTGATATTGTGTTTTGGTTGGGTAAAGGTACAGTGCCTTGCGAAAGTATTCGGCCCCCTTGAACTTTGCGACCTTTTGCCACATTTCAGGCTTCAAACATAAAGATATGAAACTGTAATTTTTTGTGAAGAATCAACAACAAGTGGGACACAATCATGAAGTGGAACGAAATTTTTTGGATATTTCAAACGTTTTTAACAAATAAAAAACTGAAAAATTGGGCATGCAAAATTATTCAGCCCCCTAAAGTTAATACTTTGTAGCGCCACCTTTTGCTGCGATTACAGCTGTAAGTCGCTTGGGGTATGTCTCTATCAGTTTCGCACATCGAGAGACTGACATTTTTGCCCATTCCTCCTTGCAAAACAGCTCGAGCTCAGTGAGGTTGGATGGAGAGCATTTGTGAACAGCAGTTTTCAGTTCTTTCCACAGATTCTCGATTGGATTCAGGTTTGGACTTTGACTTGGCCATTCTAACACCTGGATATGTTTATTTGTGAACCATTCCATTGTAGATTTTGCTTTATGTTTTGGATCATTGTCTTATTGGAAGACAAATCTCTGTCCCAGTCTCAGGACACCATCAGGTTTTCCCATCAATTTTAACCATCTTCCCTGTCCCTGCTGAAGAAAAGCAGGCCCAAGCCATGATGCTACCACCACCATGTTTGACAGTGGGGATGGTGTGTTCAGGGTGATGAGCTGTGTTGCTTTTACACCAAACATAACATTTTGCATTGTTGCCAAAAAGTCAGATTTTGGTTTCATCTGACCAGAGCACCTTCTTCCACATGATTGGTGTGTCTCCCAGGTGGCTTGTGGCAAACTTTAAATGACACTTTTTATGGATATCTTTAAGGAATGGCTTTCTTCTTGCCACTCTTCCATAAAGGCCAGATTTGTGCAGTATATGACAGATTGTTGTCCTATGGACAGAGTCTCCCACCCCAGCTGTAGATCTCTGCAGTTCATCCAGAGTGATCATGGGCCTCTTGGCTGCATCTCTGATCAGTCTCCTCCTTGTATTAGCTGAAAGTTTAGAGGGACGGGCCAGGTCTTGGTAGATTTGCAGTGGTCTGATACTCCTTCCATTTCAATATTATCGCTTGCACAGTGCTCCTTGGGATGTTTAAAGCTTGGAAAGTCTTTTTGTATCCAAATCCGGCTTTAAACTTCTCCACAACAGTATCTCGGACCTGCCTGGTGTGTTCCTTGTTCATGATGCTCTCTGAGCTTTAAACGGACACACGCCCAATTTTTCAGTTTTTTATTTGTTAAAAAAATTTGAAATATCCAATACATTTCGTTCCACTTCATGATTGTGTCCCACTTGTTGTTGATTCTTCACAAAAAATTACAGTTTCATATCTTTATGTTTGAAGCCTGAAATGTGGCAAAAGGTCGCAAAGTTCAAGGGGGCCGAATACTTTCGCAAGGCACTGTATTTTGCTGACATGGTTTGTGTCAAGTATTGCTGAATTTACTTGTTTTATGCTCAACAGTAATTGGGGCAGATCAGTTATGGGCTCTGATACAGCACATGTCTTATGTTGGAAGATATAGAGTGAGGTGCTTGGGACAGCAGACTAAACACCATGGATTCTTTACAGCCTGTCAGCCAGTGAAGCTTACGGCCTTGATGCAGGCTGAGCTTTTTTGATATTTATAATTTCAGATCCTGAAGCTGTGGACTATTTCAGATTTTAACCTTCTAACAGAAACAGGTGTTCTCCTTTTTCTTCTTCTTTTATCTCTTTATTATTATTATTATTAGTAGTAGTAGTAGTAGTAGTAGTAGTAGTAGTAGTAGTACTAGTAGAAGTAGTAGTAGTAGTAGTAGTAGTAGTAGTAGAAGTCGTTTTACTATAATTATTGTGCTTCTTAGAAGATATTGTGCTTCTACAAGAAGAAAGTAACAAGGGAGGGGGTTGTTGCTGTTATACAGCCTAACCATGCGATGACTACATGCAAGAGGCATTGAAGCCTGATTTGTAAACATTAGATCAAGTCAGTTGATTTTAATTTTATTTGTATAGTACTCATATCAATGAACATTGGTCATAATGCAATTTTACAGAAATCAGTGGTTTATAAGTTCTTATAAATAATTCTCTCTGTAGTTTTGTAACCTAATGTATTTTTAAGTCTGTATTTGTGGGGCCACCCTCTGCAGCAGTGAGTGGGATAAAAGTGATGAGAACTTCAACCAGAAGTCCAGAAGTAGGGCATCAGGATAGATCAAGCAGGTCCAGAGAGAGAGAGAGAGAGA
Organism: Silurus lanzhouensis; assembly: GCA_039877035.1. NCBI lineage: Eukaryota > Metazoa > Chordata > Actinopteri > Siluriformes > Siluridae > Silurus > Silurus lanzhouensis. The sequence continues at coordinate 3,394,133 of JBCEWE010000453.1, read as the reverse complement.
GAGAGAGAGAGAGAGAGAGAGAGAGAGAAAGAGAGAGAAAGGAGAGGGGAGAGCGAGAGAGAGAGAGAGAGAGAGAGAGAGAGAGAGAGAGAGAGAGAGAGAGAGAGAGAGAGAGAGAGAGAAAGAAAACAACAAACAATGTAGTTAACACATTTTCTGGACCTACATAAAATATACATATGTGTATAAATACACCGGCTATTTACACACATATATACATATGTGTGTAAATAGCCGGTGCATAAAAAAAATTCTACCATGTGTTCTGTCACTTAATCAGATTACTTCTTTTCCTCTACTAGGAAATTATAAAATGTAGCTTAAAAAGTAAACTCAATTGATTCTAATTGATTGATTAAAGCATAGGATCCAATACAGGCTTCTGTGCTCTTGGGACAGAAAGCAAAGTAGGTGAATGTCCATATTGGGCCAATTTAATGCATCAGCATGCTTGATTAATATGTAACATAAAAGGACAGTGTACCCTTTTTTGAAAATATTAATCCTTCTTTTACAACCCAATTATCTTCAGTGACCAGGTCAAGTTAACCAAGCATATTTCTGCATCCTTCATATGCACAGAGAGCACAGAAAACCAATACAGCTTTAACACATCAGCATCTGGACAAGCTCTTTACTGCTTGGTTGTATTACCTATGTAACTGTTCCATGTAAAAATGGCAATAAAATGTTTGTGCTGGAACATAATAACAGCAAATATTAACAATATTAACTACATATAGTTCTAATAATATTATAATAAACCTTTCCTGGTTAATTTTAATATAGCATTTTTAAACTATATGGCAAACAATTAGATAAACTAATACCCCTTTCAGAACTAAATAAAAATTTTTCCAGTATACTGTATCTTTCCAATATTTCATTGTGAAAACTCAATAATATTCTTTAACCAACTGATAAGGATTTACAGGGGAACTGCATTTGTTCCTCTAAATGGCAATTTACATTTATATGATTACTACATGAAAGTCACATTTTTATAATACTATCTAAATCTTGGAAAACTACTATGTGATATATTTCAGAACTTGAAAAAACATGTTTGTATGCATTCACATTAACAAGTTACTGTTAATGAATGATTTAAAAGAGAGAACCAGGAAAAATTTCACAATTTGAATTCCTACTGCACAAATCTATTTTACTGATTGTGGCTAAAAACATTCAATAGAATCTTTACAAACACTTAAGGGCACTTATTAAAGAGATATTTTGGGGAACTTGCCTTTGGAATGAATTTTAGGGAAAATTCAACATTTCTTTTTCACTTTTCACAAACATTATAGTAGTATATTTTAAAGAATTGTTCAGGGGTTCAGTAAATATGGCAGAAAATAAAACTATGCACAAACAAATGCCAAAATAATGTTATGTATGAAATCTATTCATGGAAATATGCAGCTAAAACCCAAAGTGTATATTTTGATTACTTTACTGGGTTAAATTTTATATTGATTTGAAAGAGTGAAAGAAAAATAATGTTCATTTAAACCAAGCGCACAATAGATGTGTGTTTGTTGAACTCGATTTGCATAGGAATTTGCAAAACTGTGAACTGATTTAATTTTTAACGTTACAGATGGGTTGCTTTTATTATACTCTGCTTTGTGCTGGTTTCAAGGATTGGGACTATTGTGTTATGAAATGTTTCAAAAGTTCTTTGGATCCTATTTTTGTGTTTCATAATCAAGTGTATGTTTTCTGTATTTGTGCATGTACAGTCTTTGCATATTTTGCACACACACACACACACACTCACACACACACACACACACACACACACACACACACACACACACACACACACACACACACACACACACACACACACACACACACACACAGAGACCCCTTAACAATGGGACTATCAACTGGATCTACCACTGCAGGACTTTGAACATGCCTTTCTATGATGTTACATTGCACACTGCATACATTCACATGCACACACTTCTGTTTCTTGCATTTGCACTATTATACATTTTAATCTTTGCAATTTATGTATTGTGCCTTTGTTTGTATTCCATATGTCCTTAACTTGTGTCAGGGGCTGTTTGGAGGATTCACAGAATAGGAATTTCATTGTATGTTGTAACAGACTGTTTTAGTACATATGACAATAAACTTTTGAATCTTGAATTTGTATAGTGCTTTTCACAATGGACATTGTTTCGAAGAAGCTTTACAGAACATAAGAATTAAAGTGAATTTTGTGTATTTATCCCTGATGAGTAGCCTGGGGAGACTGTGGCGAGGAAAAACTCCCTTAGATGAATGAGGACAAAACCTTGGGAGGAACCAGACTCAAAAGGGGAACCCATCCTCATTTGGGTGGATCAAGAGTGTGATTATGAATCTTGAAACAATACAAAACACTGGAGAGTGAGAACTAACATGAGCACCAGGGTGTGTGAGATTATAAGTAATGTCCTTTATACAGTCTTATACAGTCAGTTGACATTGTGGAACCAGGAGCAACTGCGCAACTCATAAAATAAATCAACATTTGAGATCATAGATCATAGATTCATTTGAAACAATTTGTATTATTGCTGGTATAAGTTTTTGTAACTCGTTGTGGTGTTGGCTGGAAAATGTAAGGTGTTTGCAGACATTATGTAGTAATGTGTAATTTAAATCATGCGTACACTTTACAGTGTTGATGTTTGCTTGAGCTTTCTTGCAAATGATAAATACAATATTCTTGATTAAAGAATAGGAACAAAAGTAAGATGTACTAGTTTTTAAGTTTATGTTAAATTCACTTATAAACAAAAGAAAGCTGATTGTTACATCTACTTCAATTTTTTCTACTTACATTAATTATTGATGACATGTAAGTTTAAGTTTTTTTAAAACATTGTGTGTGAAAATTGTTACGTTTTATGTAGATCACATTCCGATTTAGTTTTTTAGTGTTTAGTTTAGTTTATATATGAATTTGGAATTATTTCAAAAGAAGAAACCGAGCAAGAGAAATCACTTTAGACTTGCTTGTCCCACAGACGCTGTGATAAAAGGAGCATGGGGCGGTTAAGTAATGATCTACCGTGTCTCAGATTAAGTCACTGTGATGAAAGAGAGAAGGCAATAGCAGAGACCAGTGTAAAAGCAAAGTGTGAGAAGATTGAAAAGCATGGAATCTTCACTGAAGTCATAAAAAGTAAATCTGGCAAAAGTAATAAAACTTGTGCAGCCTTTTTACCCAGTAATAATAAGATTATACAGTGGACATGTTTATCTGTCAGGAATCCACCTGCCACGCCCCCTTCGGCCCCCTTCAGCGTATCAGGTGCTTTCTCGGCCGCTTTCTCTGAAGCTCCGCTTCAATCGCGCACATATGGTGCTCGTTTATCATCATCACCAGCTCCTATTTAAACTTCCACACTCTCACTGTCCGTTATTGTTGGTATATGTTGGTTCCCACCGGCACTCTTTCAACGGCTGCTCTTTTCTTCCCAAAGCGCATCGCGGATTCTCCCCCCGATCCCGGTTCATTCTATGATTTTGCTGGTCATCACACGTTCCGCGCCGCCAATCGCGGCTTTCGCCTCCCGTTCATCGCATAACATTTAACCACAAAAGGCATATGTGCACTAACTAACAGCAGAGATTCACCAGTATACAATACAACACCTGTAGCAGCTGTAAGACTTGATTTTTCCGCCACTTCCGCGAGTTCTTCTGCGGTAACCGACGTTAAATGGCAAATATTTCCCCCCTTGTGCTCGAGATATTAGGGTTCGGCGACATAAAAAAACATAACCGATAAAAAATGCTTAGAAAAAGCGAGAATTTGGCGGTTCCACTTCAAAAACGTCGACTTAATAGGGTTGTCGAGGTATCCGAGGTCGAGATAAGCGGATTCCACTGTATATTGTTTAGCATTACAGAATCTGAAACATTATTTAAGGAAACTTGTGCAGAAAGGATACCCATGAATCACATCAAATAATAATTAGTATTCACACATCATACTCATACATCAAACTCATACACGCATGTTCATACAAGTTAACTTTCTAAACTCTTTAATTTGTCTCTTTACCTAATTATATACAAATTTATTTACTTTTTCAGATATTTTCCTGTCTACAAAACCATATTTGAGCACACTTTTCTCAGACAAATCTACACATTAATATGCAGACTGACCTTAAGGATTGATCTAGGGTTAGGCTTAGGCTTGCATGATCAGATTGCTATTGCTTAGAAATGAACTTGCAAAAATGATGCAATGTAGTGTTTCCATATAATTAACCCTTTACCAATTTACCAAGTGTATTTCTTTCTAGTTGTTGCCAGGATTATGTATTAAGACTTCATTTCCCAGCAGCCACTGCTTCCATGTCTTGGTCACCTTGATTAGCACATGTATTTAGTTTCACAGAACTCTTTGTCTTCATGTTTGTCCCCCATGGTTGTGATTCTTGTTCGATGGTTAAGGTTATGGTTTTTGTTTTTGTTTCTTTGTCTTTTTATTTTGTGTTTGCATTACGATTCTTTCAAACTTTTGTACCTTATTAAAATGTTTCTGCACTTACCTGCATCTGCTTATTCGTTTATTGCGTCACAAAAAGTGAGACTGAATAAAATTTCTGTGGCTCTGTAAATTCCACAGGAGGGGCATGTTTTCTGACAATCATCTTGTGAATTTGGGAAAAGTGCACATTAAAAAACAAACAAAAAAAAAACATAATCGTTGGTGTAATGAATTTCCTAATCATATGAGAAGAAAAACAGCCTGGAATATTATTATAAAATCTTCTGAATTATACCAAAATATCATTGTTTTCATGGCTGTCTGGCCATGTTTTAATTTTTTTTTTCTGTAAAGCTGTAACAATTAGCAAATATTACTCCTCTCAGTCAATATGCTAAAAATAGCATGAATAAAAATAGTAACATAAGCATGAACTCTTTAAAGTCTTCAAGGATCTCCTTGGATACATGGATGAATTTGTAGTCAGCTAATGATGTGAATCCTTGTAAAGAAGTCAATTTCAGCACTTTATTTATTTATTTTTAATTTCTCCAGCAGTGTGCAGCAATTGGGTAAAAAAAAAAAAGACTTTTAGAAAAATCTCTTCAATGTTGTGTAGTACCTTGTTTTAATAGCACAAAACATTCATTATCATGCTAACAGAGAATAAAAATATCACAGTAATAAAACGATGTGCTTTGATTTCCATATATTATAAAGTAAATCTTGTCCTCGAATGCAACTATTCTACAGCTAATTTGTTGGGTTATCAGGTTTGTTCCTCCACAACAACCAACCTGTCTACTGCATTAACACCTCTGCTAGCACGAACACCACCTTTAGAACAGAAATGTATTCTCAATCCAAATTGATCTGCATGTCAAATTTTGAGAAGCACAAGCTCATTCCCTGACAAGGTCAAAAGAAATGTTAATGTAAAAGAAATCACCAATAAAGTTTATGATTTATACGCTGGCTTTTCTGAAATGTTCAGTAGCAGTTAACCTTGACAAAGTATTGAATTGGCAGCAAATACTTTGTTGTAGGAACTGATCAAATGCCCATGTGAAAATGTGCACAGATTGTACAATAACCAAAAAACACACACGAATATGCGCACACTGTTAGTGAGCTGCAGATTAAAACAGAGGAAAGAGAGAAGAAAACAATAGTTCTGACCCTGACTGGCACCCTACATAGAGGCTATCATTGTTTTCACAGCATTCAGCACAATTCTGTTGAGATCTGAAAGAGGAGCAGTTTCTACTGGTGATTAGTAAAAAAATAAATAAAAGACAGCATAGTCACCATTACACAAATCTGACAGCTAGCAGACGTGATAACAGAGTCTTATTCACTATTATCTTTCCTCATCGGCAATGGATCTAGTTTGCGACGCCTCCAAATGCGTCTTCTGTCTTAGCTCAATTACTGCAACTGAATATAACAGATCCATGTCACCAAAATCGAGATTAAGTTCAACTTCATGCAATTAATACTGGTTGAGAAGTGGTTTATTTCCATTCGTGTTTGAGTTGTGTGCTTGCTGATAATTAGCTTAACCAGAGTAGGCCAGCAGTTGCCACACCTGTCATAATTAGTCAGAGAATCTTATTCTTTAAAAGGAGCACCTTGTCAAGTGAGAGCTTTGAACTTGAGTTCTGCCTTTGTACTCATTAAACACCCTCTGTGAAATATTAATTAGACCTATCTTAACACACAAAAATCATCTATCAGACAAAACAAGCACTAACTATGTCACTTCCTATTCCACCAAAAGAACTAAGAAAACCAAGAACCTGACAGAAAGGGAAGCAGAGTGAAAACAGTCATATGCTACATTTCAGTGCTCAAATTAAAGCAAACGTTTCAAATCAAATCTTTCAATTCATTATTTAATACACTAGAATTCAATTTTTATTTATCCTAATGGAAATATTTGGTCAGTCATGGAACTATAACAAAAACAAATCTCTACAGAAGCCACGTTAATTAAACATTTCACAGAAATATCTTTAGAAATCCCCATTAGTAAAAAATAAAAATAAAAACCTTTACAAAAAATATTAATTTTTACTTATTTACTTGCATTATTGTTGAATCAAGTAAAAGCAGACCCACCATAGGGATCTATTATAAAACAGAGCAGAATACACACAAGTATTAAATGAAAGGAGAAAAACAGTAAAACATTTGATTTTGTATTCTGTACACACACAATCTGCCCCCAAGATTAATATTGTTTTGATATGAAAGGAAGCCTTCATGATTGCACATAATTTGCTTTTATTTTCATTGACAAGAGACCTGTACTATAAATAATAACCTTTGCTAGACTTGGTTATTTCTCTTGCCAGGGTACTTAAAGAACCAAACAGGAACCAATGGGTGAAGCTAGACAAACCAAAGGCTAGTGATTGTGGTGTTTGTTTACTTTATTTAGTTTTATTCTATTTTATACAGCATGATTTATTTATTAGTGCTTGTTGGATTTAATTGTCTTTCTTATCAAGCAACTTTGTTCTGAAGGCTTTAGGAGTAAAATTACAAAATAATAATGAAATGATTTTTTAAGTGACACTAAATTGATTATTTACAATCCATATGAAATAGTTACATGACTCAATAACATATTATTCACTCCCTATGCCTTCTTAAAGAAGTAATAAAATAGCAATAATGTAGTTTTTTTTAAATGCCTGACATAATCCTATTAGCGAATTAAAGAGTGGGCTCTGTCAAGACTGCATTTCCCAAGGACCATTGTCTGTACACCTAATTCACATTAATGTTAATTAGCACTTGTATTTAAACACACTGTTCAAGCACTTTTTTGTCACTAGTTTGCCTTTTCCTGATGTCTATTTTGTCTACTTTCAGGTCTTGTTATAATGTTTTTAGTATCAAATGCCTTATTTTTTCTCTTATGTGTTTGTTTTCGATTTGCACTTTGTTGATAAATTCCGCACAGCTGCGCATCTGATTTTCCACTTTATTACAAGACGGTCTGACAATTTTTGTCCACAACATGTCATTTTTATTTTCAGTTATTTTAGAGTAGTGTCACACTTATATATTTAAATCACTTGTCGCTTTCGAGGCAGGCCAACAGACTTACAATGTCTCCGCTTTCATATTACCTTTGTGAGGTCTCCACTTGTAAATATAATATACATTTAAAATATACAGTATACATTATGTGAAATTTTTCCCAGCTCATCCATCTTCACAGAACTCCTCCCACCTCCACAGATTCTGTGATACTTGAACAGGGTATGGATATAAATGTCCTGCACTGCTGGGTAGAAAAGCACAATTTGTTCCTGTAAACCAAGCCACTTTTGGATGGGTGCTGCCACTATTTATTGCCTTTGAAGCACATAAAGAGACAGCTGAGATGTAAGGATTGCTCACAGGAAGTAAGAAAAAACCATTCTATAGCAGTGACTTCTGTCTGACTTTTAAGAATGTATCTGTGAAACTCTGGGTAAAAGCATATCTCAGGCATCAAAGGATACCTTAAAAGAAAATATTGATTGACAGTCTTGTTTTATGTGGATGTTGAGTGTAGATATACATATCTGTAAATCTGAGAGTCCCTGAACTGATCCAGATTAATAGAGGGACGTGCCATTTTGACTTGCAGCTACCTATGAGACATGGCTTTTCTCATTATCCTGACATCAGCCTCCCTACGGCCACAGTGCCAGATCTGTGATTGCAGGGATTTAGTGCATCAAAGTAAGCTAGACAGAGCATGTGTGGCAACAAGAAAACCTGATCCCTGTGTGACTATTTTGTGTCATTGTGAAGTCCTTTTTACCATGTTTTCCAGACTTGCTTTAAAAATGTAAAATAAAATATTAAGAAAGTCTTTCTGCACCCCTACTGATCAGTTCTGCTAAATAAAGTATGTCAGCCTTGTCTATCAAACAAATCGTTTGTCTGTGCACCCCGAGTTACAGAAAGCACTATTATGCCAACCATAACCATTATGCATAACTCGACATAAATTAAATATTTGAGTGCCATACGTATTTAATTTTGATTTAAGTAAATAGTAATCCAGTTAATTGGCCTAGCAGAGTAATTATGATAAACATTGGGTTGAATCAATACATAACTGTGTTTATGTGTTTAGAGTGTTTTTTGAAATACAATAGGAAACTGCTGGTGATCAGTTCTTGCTGAGAATGTGTGTGAGAGAGAGAGAGATAAAGGAGGAGGATAGAGTTTAAATAAAGGGTTTCACCAGCTACTCATTAAGCTGTACGTTTCAGGACTCTGTATGCTTTAATTACAATAATCAATATGTTGAAATGCTTTGCTTGTTTATTTTCACTCCATGGTTGTTTAGTGCTCCAAAGCAATATTTTCCCAACACGAAATCCTGTAAAGCCTCGAAAATAAAGCATTATTCTGTTTAACCTGAAGCAATCAGTGCACAGTTTTCTCCAAGATATTGCTCTCTCATTATTTTCCTATCTGAATTTTATCTTCCACACTTCTTCATGAATCTCTCTCTCTCACACACACACACACACACACACACACACACACACACACACACACACACACACACACACACAGTAAAAGAAAAGGTTCAGCCTGAGTGGACAACCTGAAACTGGCTTTTCTGCAGTGACGGTCCAGCTTGTTACAGATATGTCATAACAGCATCATCTCACACGCACGCACGCACGCACGCACGCACATGCACACACACACACACACACACACACACACACACACACACACACACACACACACACACCAGAAAATGAATCCACCCACTCAAACTTAAACATGATTCACAATGAAGGCTTTACATTTGCTGTAGCTTTAGTTCCTTCATTTTTTTTGTGTGTTCTTCTCAACATAATTTCAACAACAAAAAAGAATCTTAGTAGAGGGAAGTCCAGCTTCTGACATTTATCTAGTATCTAGAAATAATGTCCCACATGGGAAATCCAAAGCTTAGCATGCTGATTAATTGTCCAAACGAAGTGTGTAAAAGGGTCCATTATGAAGGAAACCAGCTGAAGTGTCCAACATATAAATCATCCTAGGGCTTGAAAATATAAATTGCAGAGCTTGTTATGGACCATTGGAAGCATACAATACAAATAAGCAAATTTTCACTCAATTATCATATTTATTTTCTTTTCTCTAGCGGATATATACAGTATAATGACAGATACATTGTTACTTGCCTTGACTTGCAGTCTTATAAACCATTACTTGATATAACCAATCAAATAATCAAGGATTGTTTTTATATTGACTGAATGAAAAAGTAAACATTTCTATAAAAAAGGGGCATAATCATATATCTATAGCATGATGTAAAACAAGAAAAGTACATACTTTTAATCTAAAAATGGGTCTAATACATCAGGTTGTTTAATATAAAAGAAATACATCACTTCTTCTTCTTGTTTTTCTTCTTCTTTCGGCTGCTCTCATTAGGGTTCGCCACAGAGGATCATCTGTCTCCATACTACTCTGTCCTCGACATCTGCCTCTTTCAAACCAACTACCTGTATGTCTGCCCTCACCACATCCATAAACCTCCTCCTTGTTCTTCCTCTTTTCCGTCTTCCCGGTGGCTCAGAATGCATCAACAGACACTGTAAATGAATCTCTGAATGTCTTATAACTGTTTTAAAATAAATCAGTGAGGTTGTGGGGGGCATGTGGCTCTGAATTCTTTCTGATAAGGACAAAACACGCTTAGCACTCCTGTTGTGTCTCTGCTACTGTGCCACTCCGCATGATGTCAAATGTCGGTGCTGTGCTGCTAACATAATACCAGCGGGGGGCACGGGTGCAGTCAGACACTGATGTTTGGTGGATTTAGCACACAGTAATACAGTGCACTCCTTAACCTGTTAGCAGCACAACACTCCAGTGGCTTTCGTCACTTTATGTCTTTACTAACATAGTTTTATGACCCATCTGCTGTTAAAGCAACCACAAACTAAAGCTGATATTTTTTTTTATTATTTCTAATTGAAGTGCTGAAACTTGAAACATGAGGTTTTTGCTTGAGGAAAATTGTTACTTCACCAAGTTACTCAGCCTGGAAGACTGATTTATTCGTCTTCCTGACGTCTGCTGACACTCCATTGACAGCCATGTACACAACTGGATGACACTGAATCTCTTCCATGCTGGGCTTTCCCCTTGGGACACAGGCAATCAGAGTAAAGCCATGATGTTTCTCTTGAGACAAGTGTGCTATTTCAATCAATTAGACTGCCATACAGAAGTATAGAAGAATAAAAATAGAATGAACTACACTGGATAAATAATCTTTTTAGCAGGTAGATATTTTTCTTTATCTGTTGAGTATTAAAGTATTACCACCCTGTTAACCCATAGTGGTCTGATGCCTTTATTAGACAATTTTATTTGATTGCATGAATTAAATTATAATTGATATTATCTATGCACTTGTTTTTTTTTCTGCAAAGAATGCCAAAATATTCTGCAGATTCATAAAGTGCGATTTAATTTACATTGGCTGTCCTTCATTTCAGACGAGTATTGTCAGGGGACCGAATGCCGAATTTCATTGCATAGCTTTATCGATTTGAGTCAGAAACGCTTCTCTTCGAAAGTTATTTGTACGGTGGCCGAGAATGCAAAAAACATTAACAAATCCGAAAACAAATTAACAAATTAGAAAACACTAACAAATCCGAAAACAAAATAACAAACGCAAAAACAAAATAACAAATCCGAAAAACACATTAACAAATCCAAAATCACAAAGACAATTTAGACAAACCGGAAACGGTAGGTATAGTTTGTGAATAGAACACTTACCTATCATTGGACGGGACACCTGTCATTCAAGATATACAGGAAGTATGAAATCTTAAAACTTTGTTTCTTGTACATGTGTAAAGATCTCTGTTTACTTTTAACTATTTTTTTTTATTTCGATTAGTGCAACTTTAAATATAACCTTAAGTAACAGAAGTAAACATAAGCAAGCAAGGAGAAACTGTTGTACTTCCTGTATATCTTGAATGACAGGTGTCTCGTCCAATGACCGGTAAGTGTTCCATTCAAGTACTATGCCTACCGTTTCCGGCTTTTCTGAATTGTTGTGTTTTTGGATTTGTTATTTTGCTTTCGGATGTTATTTTGTTTTCGGATTTGTTAGTGTTTTTTAATTTGTTAATTTGTTTTCTGATTTGTTAATGTGTTTTGCACTTCTCGGACACCGTATATTTGTGCTGATGTCAAAAACAAAACTGTGACATTTAAAATATATTAATGACCAGATACATTAGTGTTTTAGTGTATGTTCCACCCTCAAATAACTGGAAGAAAACAAACACATTGTCCATTTCCAACACGTCAAATTATTTAGATTTTATAGTGGAGAGCATGCAAAAATGGATAGCCAGACTAGCATCTTAATTAATTCATGTAAACTCAGTGGTCTCAGGACATGGCATGAAACATTCCCAGCACAGTGGGATCGCAACCACTATTGCTTTTTGCACATTTCATCTCCCAAGCTAGGCCACATACATTATTCATTTGAATTGAGTGTCTGTAGTGTTTTACACCTCATAAAGTAACAAATGGTTATTTGGATAACTCCCCCAGGCACACATTTATATCTTTCCCACTGCACCCTCACTACTTGTGTGATTCAGAAATAAACATTCATTATGGAATTCCTATATACAGCACATTTACTTATATTCAAATAGTTAAAGTTAACTAATCTTTGGTAAATAAATTAATGGATCACCAAAAAGTAAGGGGTGATCTGAATCAGATTAAGTTGTGTACCTGTTCAAATAGGGTTTAGGGTAATTAAAATAGATTTTTCTTATATAATATAAAATGGAAAAACATGCAGTTTTCTGAATTCAATAAACGATATTAAACAAAACAAACAAACAAACAAAAAAACATTGTTCTAGTTCTGTATTTATTTGTCCTAATAAAATATCTTGCATATTTTGTTGTCTTGCAGTTCATTTCATTTTGAGGCACAAGCTGCATGTCTCATTCATCATGCACTTGTCTAATACATGTAACAATTTGGTGTAACCACAGCAGTACATATAATTTTACATTACTTTCCACTTATCAATTATATGCAGCCTCCAGTTAAGCTGTTAAGCTGCATAACATACAGTAAATCATGACAGTTCTCGTATTAGATGCATCATTTTTATATATATATATATATATATATATATATATATATATATATATATATATATATATATATATATATATATACACACACACACACACACACTGGTGATCAAAATTAGAGAACAATTTATAAACAATTGAACAATTCTGAAATGATGTCATCTTCACTGCTCAACAGTTGAAGGAGTTTTTGTCCTGTCTATACCATGCTACCAGAACACCTTTTCCACAAATTAACTAAGGCATTTTAAAAAAAAAAACATTATTTTGCAGAAAACACACTGATCAAAATATATCTCCCAGTTATTGGTGTTAATCTGGTGCTAGACACCGCTGCTAGATGGCGAATCGAAGCCAGAAAGTGAAGATTGTGACGAAAATTAAGATAAGCAAAGAAGAAAAAGCAAAAATTGTAAAGTTTAGGGATACGTAGTGTACAGAAGTGATAGTAAAAAACTAGTTTTCCCTCCGCCTCCGCTTATCGCCTCTACCACCCCCCTCCGCACACTCACACACACACACACACACACACACACACACACACACACACACACACACACACACACACACACACACACACACACACACACACACACACACACACACACACCACCAGCATTTTCTTAGCTCAAGTCATCTCATCTCCAAGGAAAATACACTGAATAAAACCTTATTATATCTTTACATTCTCTTTTATTATGTTTTTATACAATATTTGTCATTTATAAATACATTTTTCTTATTCAAAAACACGTAAAAAAAACAACTGGGGTGGCATTTTGGGGGCTGGAACCGATTAATGGCATTTCAATTAATTTTAAAGGGAGAAATTTGCTTTGAAATATGAGCAAATTGACATACGAGCAAGGTTACGGAACCAATTAAACTTGTATGTAGAGGTACTACTGTATATATATATATATATATATATATATATATATATATATATATATATATATATATATATATAGAGAGAGAGAGAGAGAGAGAGAGAGAGAGAGAGAGAGAGAGAGGCATTGCTGTTCAAATATACACTATATAAAATATACACTCACAATATCTTACATATATTCTATTATATTTGTGATATTTGTGTATGTGTCAGATTAATATGGACTTGACTGTGTTAACTCTATTTCTGCCCTGACCAGGTACATGTTTTTTTCTTTTTTTTTAATAATCAGTGGTTCACAAATTGTCTACACTGCCTAGGATCTACTGCCTTAGTGTATTTTGAGTATATATTCCATTACCTCCAGGGACTGTTGTGTTTGCAGCATGTGTTTGTTTGCGCCATGTGCACCTTCATTGCCATGGAGCTCCCACTTGCTACAAGCCTATAGCCTATAGCCTTTACAATAGGAGCAAAACAAACATCCCCTGTATCTTTCAGATCCCAGAATATTGTGTAATGTTTAACATAAGATGTTAGATCAGAATTATGAGACTGATGGTGAATTTATACACTTTAAGATTGGTAATATTCACTTCAAAATGTCATAATCCTTAAAATGTGGCTGCCTCATTTATGTGTCTTTATTTAAGTTATTTTTATCTTCAATAAAAGGTCTAATCTAAGGTCTCATACACACACAAATAGACTGCTAGTGTTTAATCTTTTATAAGCACCATATTAATTCCTGTTTTCCACATAATTTTACTGCATTGCAATAAGCACACCACATTTAAAACAAATTATGCTTGCCTCAGTTATGTTACAATTGGAATGATAACTCTGTCCCTATACCAGTCAGTTACAGAATAAAAACTACTATCATACGTTTAGGGCACTGATATAATGCCTGACCAAAGGTTTGGTTATACTGTACTGTAGCAGCCTGATTCTGATTTTGTGGAGATCCCACTGAACAGTTTCGGTGGAAACAGGAGAGTCAAGGTGAACATATAATTTTACAGTAAGTTGAGCAGCAGTAGTTTTATATTTTTTTGGATGCAATCCGGGTTAGTATCTGGACATTCCTTTCAGACAGCTTTCATTTGCTAATCTCACAGAAAGCTTCAGCATCAACCATGTGAAAAACGTATTACATAAAACAAATTTAAACTTAAACAAACTTTCCTCCTTAAATAAAAAAATACTTCTAGTAGTATCTGATTTTCACAATATCTGTTTTTTCCCCAAAAGCTAAATCTTGCCTTTACATTCCTGATCTGTAATAGAGACTAATAATAGTCAGCCTCTTTTTTTAATTACAAATAGCTAAAATAATAATCGTTGTTCTAAATATTGCAGCAAATATGTATTAAAATGCCTCCCTTTTATTAGTTATGCTTTGTTTAAAGAGGTGGAAAAATCAAGAGAGGACATTATTCCACTATTCCACCACAGTAAGCACTTATCCGGTCACATTTGTCAGCACATACTCTGCCTAAACTACTGTTGTGGGCACAGACCATGAAAGATTTTTGAATGTTTTTTATATTTCTGGGTATCTGAAATGGCAATATACTGTTCAAAATGTGTATAAAGGTTAAGCTCAATACATCACCCATGACTAATATTAAATACTGTCCAGTTTATTCAGTTCATGCATATATTTTATCTGTTGGCCGATTGGCTTAAGGCCATAATTCCCATATCCCATTTGGAGTGTTTCCTCGTGTGTAGGTATGGTTTGAATTCACAACCAGATTCATCAGAAGTTTAAGTGGGAGATCCATCAAAACAGCCAGACAAGAGAAATGCCAGGGTATGGAGATTACACTGTTTACTGTAACAGATAAGTCCTTTTTCTTCTTTACCATGCAGGCCTTATTTAGTGCCTGTCATAACACTCCATCATTCAGCCACCTGGGAGTTTCATAGGCTCACACCTACACATGCACATACAAACAGAAGTTCCGATCTTGTCAGGATGTTGTTTTCCTTTGCTGCACCAGGCTAGAGCGTGCATGTATCAGTGGCCTTTTCACTTATTAGGAGTGCCAGATGCCTTAGAAAAAAAAATTAGTTCCATTTCAGATTAGCTGGTTGTGATTTTCTCCAGTCAGTCATTTTATACACACACTGAACAATGGCGCTAAATGTCTAGTGTTCTATATTATAGTTGAAAAGAAAAGGAAAAATATGATCTGCTGCATAAATCATATACAATATACAATCATATACAAACATGCAAAAGACAAATAAAGAAATAAATAGATACATGGACAAAGTTAGTTGCATCAAACATTTAAACATTTTATTGTCCTTTCAAGACAAAATCAAGCTTGTAAAGTGATTGTCTATAAACAGCCACACTTACACTTGTCAATATATGTCAGTATATTAAATATTTCTCATTCACTTGCACTTGACCTATACTTGACTTGCTGTTATATTGAACACTTTAAGCTCAGAGAAAGTTACCTAGCTACAGATCTAAGATGATAAAGTCTAGTATTCACTGTAGATTCTGGGAGTGGGGCTTGTGTAAATGGATGGCAAACAGATCACTTCAATGTTTTTCATAGTTTATATTCTAACCTCTAAATACGAAATGCTCCCTAATGCACATTTTAGTAAGTATTCTGTCAGGCAATGGCCAAGGATTTCCCAGCAATCTAGCAGTGAAACAGTGAATGTGTATGGATTGGCTTTTACATTGTTTGGAGTCACTCTTCCTGTCTCAGTATCTGCAAAAAAATATTCAGAGATTAAAAATGAAAGCAATAAATTTGTGATTAAGAAAATCATGTCTACATCCCATCTATTCAATATATCTTATATTAGACTTACAGTATATATTGGTTTCCTGGTGGTCTAGCGGTTAGGATGCGGCGCTCTCACCGCTGTGACCCGGGTTCGATCCCCGGTCAGGGAACCAACCCCAGCCATTAGGGTTGCACAATCCTTGGTGCGGTTCCAAGCCCGGATAAATGGGGAGGGTTGCGTTAGGAAGGGCATCCAGCGTAAAAACATGTGCCAAATCAAACATTCGGATGGTCTGCTGTGGCGACCCCTAATGGGAGAAGCCGAAAGAAAGTTTAGACTTACAGTATATATTATCCTAAAAACATTTCTCTGATTAGTTGTAACACCAAAGGCCTTTACACGATTCAAATAGGACATTAGCACATTATGGGTTTGATTGCTATCTCCTATTAGATCTGCTTATCTTTACCCCTGCACCTAAAAAAGTATATAATCAGAGTAAACAATTAATTAAACACAAAATTACATTAATAATACTGCATTTTTTAAATTACAATTATTGAATGCAATTACAATTATTGAATGCAATGTATTATAATTTATAGAAGAAGATCCCTAGATAGCTGTTCACCTTGAATCTAAATTGCATGCTACATTGCAGGTCCTCTACAGCTATATTCATTCTAATCCAGTGTCAGTTGTGAATTTCAATTTGCAACATCAAGGCCCACAATTAAGGATTCTGTAAGGTGAACTGCCTGATATCTGCTTAAAAACATAAAGATTGTTTTAATCATCAGATCTGTGTGCACCTGTGTCTCTTTTTGTTTGTAAATGTGTGTGTGAGAGTGACAATGATACAAAGAACCAGCTTGTTGAATGAGAATCTAAAGTGAGGACACATGACCTCTGCTTTGCACATGAAACAGCGGCTTATATAGAGACATCAAAGAAGCTTTCATTCGAATGTGCACTGTATTGTATCATGTGGCTTCCATAATTAAAGTTGACGCACTGCTCTATTCAGCACCCTTTCAACATAGCATGGAACACTTTTAAGCAAAGGCCTGGCTTTTAATATTATATCAGGACATCAGCATTTGATCACTATGTATTTACTTGCTGCTTTTTTGAATATTAATCTTTAGTTGTTTGTGATCATTTTTGGCAAATTTGCCCTAACAAGATTTTATTGGCTCTTCCTAATTTTCATGAATAATATTTCGAGTAATATGGATCTGCACAGAGTGGGAGATAGAGAGAGGGAGACAGACAGACAAATAAACATGCAGACAGACAGGATGTGTCACTAGTGATTGTCAGATTATTGTTTTATCAGAAGGTTGTCTATATATGCAGTGATCCACAGGAGAATATATGTTCTTGAAAAGAGCTGCCTTTAGCATGCGCACACATACACACACACACACACACACACACACACACACACACACACACACACACACACACACATTTAATGGCTACATAAAATACTCTTCTAAATAGTTTCACTAATTCTTTCACCGTAATTACTTTTAATTACTATCATTATACCAATCTAGTCTCTCTCTCTCGCTCTCTCTCTCTCTCTCTCTCTCTCTCTCTCTCTCTCTCTCTCTCTCTCTCTCTCTTTTCCTTTCTCTTTCTTTTTCCTTTTTCCCATTTACATTTACTTATACTTAGACTCTCATGAAAGACAATGATTCCTCATCCTAGAGCAAGATGTGTTAATTTACACATTAATTATAATTGCCTTTTCTGTTACTGATGTATCAGTTGGTGTTCATTCAAATATATATTAAAAAGCCTCCTCAGTCTTTGTTTGAAGTTATAAAAAAATCAATAATTCTACCAGGTTTTGGCACAGGAAAAGGCCTTATATGGTTATGTTCTGGGACAGATTCCACATTAAAACTATGTATTGTCCAGGTATAGTATGGAATAATCCCTACTGTTTACCAACCCCAGGCTGTACTGATCAGGATTTTAAGTTATTATTTCATCACTGTTGCCATTTATGGATAAAATTGGGTGACCATTGTAGACTTAACAATTAAAGATAAAATATATCCCCAAGCATATATTAATATATAATTCTAATTAGTTCATTATAGTAAAAGTAAGTTCAATGTAGTACAGTATTTGTATACACTGCAAGATGACAAGACCTGAGATTAATTGCATAACTAAAATCATGGAAGAAAACTTTATAATAAAATATTTATTGGATTTTCTACATTTTTCATTGAATTGTAAAATGACAGCAATTTTGTCTAGTCAAGGACAAATAAACAAATGCATCTATCTATAACCATGTTTGTTTCAAATTATAAACTGATAATGCTTTTCAAATTAAATTTTGCAGTTGAATGCAAAAATTAAAATTAAATATTTCTATGTCTGTACCACCTTATGCTCTGATGTCATGAAACATGTTTGTCTGAAATCTTAAGGATAAATAGCAAAATTCCTAATATTTTTCATTACATTTTCAACTATGGAAATGCTAAAAAAAAAAAGGTTTACCTGTCCTGCTGCACTGCATATCATGAGCAATGCAGTGTGGAGGAGCCCTGCTTTTCAAAAAGAATGAAGAGAAGCAGCAATGAATTTAAATGTGGAAATCTACAGAATTCATATTCTTATATTTGTCCTTCAGCTTCTCTAACTATGCACAGAGCCAGTCCTACCTGTCCACCCACATCAGGCTCAGGCTTTAGGAGCTTACTCAGTCTATAACTGCATGAAAAAGTGTGTTCTTTCTCTGTGACAGATCAGAGAGGTAATAAGGGAAGAAAATGACTTTTCCTAAAGTCGTGCTGTTCCCAAAACAGTGCAGTGCTGATGGAAAGAGCCAAGTGTTCTCAAGGGCACTTGAGAATGTTTACTGCACACCTTTGAAGAGATAGAGTGTCGCAGTGTGCAGTGTGCATGGTGTATTTGGATTTAAATCTAGTAAACCTTCCCTGGTTATGGAATGAAATAAAGACTGGTTCAGTTTGATTTGCAGTTAGATGATCTTTAAATGGATGCTTTGACATTGCATTTACATTGCAGTGACTCATCATTGAGTGCTTAACTATCATCATATTCTTTTGACTCTTTAGCAGTAATATATTTTTATTTTATTTGAATTTATTTTATTTAAATTTAAACTACCTTGAATGTTATGTCGTACCTTTCGTTATTTTTTGAGCAATAGAATATATATATATGAAACTAGCCACACAAATACATTCACTTGCTTACAGACGATTCTAATGACAGTTGTTAACGCACATGTGTGAGAAAAAGAGAGCGATAAAATTTTTTTATAGAGGTCATGTGACAGGAAATTAATGGATCTCTTGCCACATTTTTAATGTCAATCACTTGTAACACTTGTTTTTTTATTTGGTTACTTTCAGATTACTATAACAAGGTAGCATCTGCATAGAACAAACATATTAATTAATAGTATTCTTCCACTGCAAATGATCCAAAACGCAGCGGCACGACTTGTGTTCAATCAGCCCAAGTTTTCCCACACCATCCCACTGCTGCGCTCCCTACACTGGCTTCCAGTAGCTGCACGTATTAGATTCAAAACACTGATTCTTGCCTACAAGGCCAAAAATGGACCAGCACCATCTTACCTCAGAGACCTCATCACATCTCGCACTGCACCACGCTGTCTGAGATCCTCCAGCACTGCTCGACTGGTACCACCTTCTCTCAGAATGAGAGGTAAGTACACTTCAAGGCTCTTCTCTGTTCTGGCACCAAGGTGGTGGAATGAACTTCCCCTAGATGTCCATACAGCAGACTCCCTGATTATCTTTAAGCGACGACTGAAGACCTACCTCTTCCTGAAACATTTAAATTAGCACTTTCCAAGTTTGTAGAATTTGAGTAATATATATATATATATATATATATATATATATATATATATATATATATATATATATATATATATATATATATATATATATATATTAAGTGTGTAATCTTGCGTACCAGTGTAGATTGCCGCAAATGTAAATGTAAATGTAAATGTAGTAAATTCATAGTAATGGTTAATAGACCAGGTAGCCAGCTTAATTAGTGATTTTTTGGGCTTTTTGGAGTATTTCCTGTGCTACTATCTAATATGTGTGACCCTTTAAGTGAAAGCATTACTGATATTTGGCAAGTATTTTGGGGAAAGGTGTAAAATTTAGTTCAATATCCTGTTTGTTTTATTTTAGTATAACTAAGTTTGCCTGTCATACGGTAAAAACATGATATGAAAAAGTTATGTGCTGAACCCATGCAATTAAGAAATAGGAATAAGAATAAATAATAAATTTATACTTTATTATTTGTTATATAAAGTGCATTGCTTTGAGACAGTGGCTTGGGAGCACAATTAGGGTGTTACGATAATTTAATAAAAACATATTTGTATTACTATTATTTACTGTATGCACTCTGGTTTGAAATTGTCTTTTTGTTGCCAGCTAGACTAGACAACTCTAGCACTAGTACAAACTATTATTAGTCTCTTATTGCAGTCATTTTAGGTTAGGCAGGTTTGCTGGATGCTTTCCATCACTGTGCATTCAACTAATTACACATTTTGCATTTCACTCATGATAAGAGCTGTGCTCAACAATTAAATAAAAATGTTAAATTGAGTGCAACCTTTACAACCTTCTACCATGTGCATTGGTGTGTGATATGAATGTGATTCCTTTCTTGTGTGGTGTGTGATATCAAAACTGCATGTTCTTCAGAAAAGTCGACAAGGACAGAAAGCTTTAATTTAGGAAAAAAAAAAAAGTTTAACGAAATGTTTGGTAAAACATTCAGGCCACAATGAATCTTTAACTGTTTTTTACTAATTTTTTTCTTAATTTACTCAAACACAACTCCACTTTAACTTAACTCCTTGTCAGCTCCTTTGTCTTCCGATGCAAATAGGTGCTCAGTCATACAGTGGGCTAAGACACAAATTGAAATCATACTCAAACATTTGTCTTCTATCAACTGTATACTCAAACGGCTAACTGGAAATCTCATTCTTGAAAATATAATAGAACAAACACAGATTGGTTTGTCCAGAACTAGTCAGATTAAATTTTTCACATTCATTTCCAAATATGGACACTTAGTGATGTCTACTTCTTTTTTAAGACACTTTTGGATGGATATTATTACATTATGCAACCAAATGTAAGAACATATAATAAATTGAACAATATAATGTATTTTAACAAGTTGAGCATTATTTCCACACCTGTTACCTCAAAGTTTAATCTTCTTGTGCTTTGCTAAAAATGTTCTGCTTTTACTTCATTTCTAATCAAATGGCAAAAATAGCAGTTTATATGGCTGCAAAATAAATGGTTGTCTGTAATCCATTTTACATGAGTACAGTTGATTGTGTTAATTATTGTCTGCAAATGTCATTCATTCTACAAGTAAAAAAGATAAACCATAACCAATCAATACATGAGGTAATGTAATCTCAAATCTAGTTAAAAAAAAAAAACTGTTAGCTCTTCTATGAGATACTATTTTTGGCTCCACTACAGTGTACTTCCAGAGAAGCAGCTGCATCCCTATTGATATCTCAGTTCTTCCCAAAATATGAGGGGAAGCATTTCATATTTTTCAGTATTTAAATTCAGTTAAGTTTGCCTCAGAATAATTATGCACTTTAGCTGCAGATGGGATAGTTAAAGGCTTAGGATACTGAAATGCATGATTTTCATTATTAAGTTGCCATCTCCATGTAGCACCATTATCCCTTTGTGAGAATATGTAAACTGAGAAATATGCAGCTACAGTATATGTGTTTAGTTTTGTGTTCAAATCAAGGAGCTTAAATAAAACAAATTGTCAGGGACATCGTTATGCTTTACACTTTATCTTCACCCTGTTGGACTTATCTCAAATGTGCCTTAAATGTATGGCACCTCTAAAGCAGAACTACCTTTCAAAACTGTATAATTTTTTTTTATTCATTGTTGTTTTTTTTTTATCTGTAAGTTTTATCTTTCTTAGGCTTTATGGATGCGTGAAATTCTTTACTGCTAGCTGCACACTGTGCCACATGCCTCTTTCTATCATTTGGTTTGTATGTGTGAGATAAATGAGATTCCTAGTGCTGGACAGTAACACTTCAAGCGCTGAAGAATGGGAAAGCAATAAAGTGCTGTTACTGCTCATCTTCTGCCAGCCAGACTAACAAGCCAGTCCTGTTTAGGCAGAAATCCATTTACCTGACGCAATCACATGGAGCAAGAAATGGAGCTGAACAGGGCATTCTGTCTCTCTTACTCTATTTTTCTTTCTCCTATCCTTCCTTTCTCTAATATATTCTATCCTCCCTCTCTCTCTGCAGTTTTACAGGTCTCACGTGAAAGAATATGCTAAAGATAACAGCATCCATCTCCTAGTTTCACATCCATCAAAATGATGTAGTAACGCTGCTTGCTCCCAATGCTTACCTGTTGACCTTTGCACAGGCATGTGATGTAACATTATAAGCAAAATTGTGTGGAAGTAGCACGTTTTTTTTTTCAATCTAGTAATTTTCCACCTAACCACCAAAAACTGCAAAGTCATTGTTAATAACATTCCATTTCATTAACCAGGTCTTAATTATTTATAAATTCTTAATTTAGTACATGAGTCAATTAATCATGCCTTCGGGGGTACCTGAATATTAGAATAAAGTTTTATGTAAAGAATGGCCCAGAATGCAGCGCTGTCTACAAAAATGGACACACTGGTTTTCCAAATCCATGCTGCATTCCAATTCGCCTACAGTATGCACTAAGAATATATGATTTATGTCTTGTTCCATGATAACCTAAGTGTATATATATATATATATATATATATATATATATATATATATATATATATATATATATATATATATATATATATATATATATATTTTTTTTTTATGTTATTTATAAATATATTATTTATGTTATTTTTCTTCATAGTATGTGTGTGTGTGTGTGTGTGTGTGTGTATATATATATATATATATATATATATATATATATATATATATATATATATATATATATATATATATATACACACACACACACACACACACTCTTTATGAAGAAAAATAACATAAATTTGAATGTGTAGCTGAAACATATGCACATACTGGGACATACAAGCATGACATGTAATAGAAGTGTTGCCTAGTCGCACACACTGTCCCATAATACAAACTTCACACAAGAAAATGTAGAAACAGGGTTAGGATTAGAGTTAGGGTTAGCAAGGAACAGCAATGTACCTTTGAACATTGGTACATATTTGTTCCTTCTTGTTTGTATCTCTAAAAGAACATTAATGCACCCTAGTGATAGAACTGTACCTTTGAGTCTTGTTATGGTTTCAAATTACATTCAGATATTTTTTTCATAGAATTTCACTAATGTTCTGCGTGCAGGAAATGCTATGGAAAAATAATAGCAGAATGTAATTTCAGCTTTTCTTCATTCATTATTCCATATGTTACATAATATCATTTAATCATTTAATTTACAATTTTCTTTAAACAAATCTATTTACACCTCTCTAAAATGTATCCTCTTACAAAGCTGTTCCTCAATTCCTCAAAGACTTGTGGGTGCGATTAGGTGTGTTTATGTATCCACACTTCAAAAACCAACAAAATAACCTTGAGATACTCGTTTCAACATAGTAAAATTTGGGGCACTAATTCTGATCTCAGATACTATTCTGGGCAATTGAAGGCCAATTAAAATGCAGAAGAGTCATGTTCACAGTCAACTAATAACTGATTGCACACACCTGGATTAAATAGGTGTCAATCACCATTTATTATTATAAGCAAACTACACAAGGACTGTCCCACATTTGATATATCAAGTCTATTGTTTTATTATTGCTATCTCTGGTGTTGGCCTAGTTTTATTTTTAGATTTTTTTATTTATGTCTTGTTCCATGATAACCTGTTTGCCCCACCTTGTGCATGCTGTGACTTGTGACTTTTGTTTAGTGATTTGTTTTTTCTTATACCTGACAGTACCTGCCAAAAAAAAACATCATCTCTGCCACTTGACCTCATGTAAATAAAGCTATTTTTGCACTTTATATAAATAAATATATTATTTTCATAATAAATTTATCTTTCCTTCTACGAACGTCTTGCTGTATCAAGCCTACTGTGTTCATCTGAGCAATAATGTAAATACACTGTAAAGAAATGTAATCAGAATATATATCATCTTCCAGCTTCCACAAAAAAAGGAAGAGCAATGTTCTAGCTTGTGGCAGCATCTGAGGGAAGGTGAATGATTTTCATATGCATTATATATTTTTATACGACTAATCTATACAGCAGGCATCAAATCAGTTTCAGCTGTATACTGACTGTATTTTTTCCCAATGTAGCTAGCTAATGTTTGCATTGAAAGATGTTCTTTTTAGTATGACTAGACAGGTACATGCTAACATTGCTGATTTTATATAGAAACTCATTCATTTTGATTTATAGTTAGGGGGTCTTAAAATGGTAACCAAGAGACTTCATTTTACTCTATACATCCACCAGAGAGAAAGAGAGAGAGAGAGAGAGAGAGAGAGAGAGAGAGAGAGAGAGAGAGAGAGAGAAAGAGAGAGAGAGAGAGAGAAATGCGATTAGCATGTCTTTACTGGTAGCTAAATATGGTATATAAGACATAAGGGAACAGAAGCGAACACACTGGTATTCCTCTGTGATGATGAGCTCTAGCACACACTAATGTGTTTAATCCAGCTGCAGCACTGATGGACCCACAGATGGTGAAAGGGGACAGATTATCCAAGCTTTCCCCAGAAATTAAGCCTTTTTGTGAGCTGCAGAGTGTAGCATTCCATGTTTTCCAAGCTGTCTTGTGATTATACTGTTATCGATGTGCAATAAAATAACACTAATTATCAGAATCAGTTTCAGATGTTCTATTTCTGCCAGTAACAAATATTCTGAAGGAGTTCTCAGTCTCATCCAATAGATTTGCATCTCTTCCTTTCACACCTTTTTTCACATCTGGATATTGTGATAATCTTGACGTGATGGCTCCATGCCTGGTTCAGCTCACCTCATGCTTTTGGCATGATGCAGATGCAGCATGTGAGCCAGCAATGATGCTTAATTTCACCTTCTCCATCCTTGCACAAGCCAAGGCCTAAGCTTTGACCTGCTCTATCCTCCAGTCAGAGCCCAGAATTCCAATGAGGCAGAGATGATGTCATATTATGATTGGAGGGTGAGTGGTGTTTTGTTTACACCCCACAGTAGTTTATATTCTCTGTATCTCTCTCCTCCATCCCAGGCCTCTCCATTAACCTATGCTGCCCAGCTCGATGCTCTGTGCTCTGATCCTCTAGATAGAAAAGGCAAAGTTTGCTACAAACTGAATCACAAGGTGCTCTAAACACACATGAATGCAGTGACAATGTCTGCACATGCATGTGCACATCTACACACACACAAATCCCTGCAGTTTATTTCAAGCTGAGTTTAGCCGGATGGTGATTGCACCCTCTTACAATTTTATGTGATGCTGAGCAAGTGGCAGAACAAGGCATTAAACATCATGTCGACTTTTTTTCTAGACTGGATAGCGCTCTATTTATAATAGACATTACTATTACTTGCCTATTACAATTACTTACCTAATATAGCTAAGTTTAAAATGCTATCTAATCAATTATTAGTTATTTTTTACTAGACAACTGGGGAACCTTTAGAATAAATCAGCTGACCACCTTTTGCCAACTTCCTACCAACTAGAGAAGTGAAAAAAAGTCTTACCTGTTCAACAAGAAAAATCAAAAACTCTACAAGTTCTAAATTCTTTTACTTTTCTTTTTTTCACTCTACTATATATTTTATTCTTTTTGTGTTTGCTGGTTGCCAGGTCCTGTCTGTCACTGTCATTTGTCATCTTTTGTGCCTGAAGATTTTGAGGTATCTGAGCACAGGATTGTCATGGTGGCTTATATTAGTTTAAAACATCCTGTTATAAAGATTATTTTCCCTGGCCAGTTTTTATATATACAGTGTATTAAATACAGTGTATTGAGATTTTACCAAATTAAAAGTACCAAAGACAGGTTTGTAAAACAATTCTTTGTCCATTTGTTGGGTCCAAACTCTGAGCCAATTACTTAATAGAAGCTGCAGAACTAAATCATGATCATTCAAAGAAATCTTTTTTGGCAAATGTTTTTGTTTTGAGTTCTGTCAGATTGAATAGAAGCCATTTGTAAACATACATTTTTATGCCTTGTCACATACAAACAGAAAAATTGATTTTGAGTGGACCATTCTGACATATATGGGTTGCTGGTATTGAACCACTCCAGTTTCGATGGCTATATATGGTGAACCTTCACCTAATTCCCAAGTGCAAACTTTCAAAATTCTTCTGGGACTGTGTTTAGCTCCATCTTTGCCCTCAGCCTTTACTTCTCCAAATCCCTGCCAATTAAATCATCCCCTCAACAAGATGCTACAACGATCATGCTTCACTGTGGGGATTGTGTTTTTAGGATGCTGTGTGTTTTATAGTGTAGCATCTGTGCCAAATGAAGCACATTTGTACCAAGGCCAGAATGTTACATTTGGATCCAAGTAACGCTTTTTCCACGTTTCCTAAGTCTCCAAAACGCCTTTTCACAAACTCTGAATGGAATTTTTAATGGCTGACTATAAGAGTGCAACATGTTTGAGCTGTAGATATAGGGAGCTCTCCAGTTCTGTCAGTTACCCATGAGTTTCTTAGATTTTGTTTAAAAGAAATTATTTCTCAACTGTTTACTGATGTTTTTCATGCCAAGCTACAGTTGTGACATATTCTTTATTTAAATTTTTTTACTAATGTAAAAAAAAATGGTGCACTGCATAGTCACAGCAGTGTTCAAAATCTCAATTTATTAATGCAAATAAATGTATTATTATTTTTTTATTATTCAAATGAGTGGAAAGTTTGTGTTTTGTATATATTTAAATCAATGCACAGTAAACATTTTCCGTCAGCCACTGCACCTCATGGGACCATGCCATATGTTTGCTCACCTGAGCCACATTCACAATAATTAGCTTAGCACTTAGCACTTTTGTAAGCAGCCCACAGCTCACCTCACTGTTTGTTTATCGAATGTCGTTCACAATATTCTTAGTTCACATACAGGTTTTTGCTTTCTTTGCTTACTTAGTCTTCTGGGTGTTTTATATGATCTGTTTTCTTGTAAATATATTGCATGTTTGCACCTAAAATATTTTTTTTTCACACATTTGCATCTGCTTTATGAATCTTACGTGACAGTCAAGCCATAGACTCTTAGTCTACTTTGTATGTTGTGCATTGTTATTGGTCCTTTCTAGGTAACTTTCAAATCCAGTCACATTTTTGATTTGTGATTCATGGTGTTTTCTAGCAGGGATGCTTTGAACTGAGTGATTGTAATGCACTGACAGTAGAAAATAATACTTTGTAGTCATTCATTTATTCAGAACACTAAACTATGTGTGTGAGAGATGCTTGACTTATGAGTTAAGTTTGCACATGACATAACTTGATACTATTATTTAAGTGGCACAGTAATTGCAGGGTAGTATAAGTTGATAGCTCTATTACAGATGAGGAGTAATTTGTAAATGAGGAGTTAATAAGGAGTGTGGCACTTAGATGCTTTATAACTGCTGCTTTTAATTAGAAGGGGTGCAATGCTCTGTCAGGCCTAGCAAAATACATATGCCGTGCACATAATCAACTAAAACGATGGAAACAACTGGTGAAGAAATATTGAAAGTGATATGTACGAAGAAAATAAGGTCACAAGGAGTTTTGTATAGGTAGAGCAGAGTAATCAAGGACAGGAATGGTGTCAGCATTTCTCCTAACATGACAGCCAAATGTAATGTGACATATTGTGTGTGTATTGGCGGGTGGGGTGGGTCGCAGATGTAAATCGACAGAACTGCTGGAGCAGAGATACAAGAATAGATGTTAAGAAAGCAAATCAATAGCAAAGCCAGCTGCATCCAGAGAATCATCCTAATCCCTGGTACAAAGTGCCCCTGGGCTGCTGGCAAATCCTGAAACCACTCTCATATGTATTAGAGGAGAATTAATTTAATGCTGGAGATGTGGTGTGGTGCAAGTGCTTTGTCTGTTAAATCAGACACAACCAGCTCGCTGATGTATGAGTCCTGTTTAAGAGCAGTTTCCATTAAAGCTGTGTGAATATTCATGGCTAATTTCTCTTTGTGGTTTTGTAGCATTGAAAAATGTAGCCTCACAATTAAAGGTATGCCAACCTTTTTAGGAAGGTACAGTGATGTATTAATTGACCTTGTGGGATCAAAAAACTTTTTTATAGTCTTCTTTTTTTCAGTACACTCCCTGTTTTGTGTAATGTACTAAATGAAGATATAAGAGGATTAATACAAATATTTATCAAGAAATTTCAATAATCTGTAAAATAATTATTAGCACTAATGGGATAATAATGAGACTAATATAGAGGAAAGCTCTAACAAGAATTTTTGTTCATTTGGACGCTGGAGAGGTTAAGACTTTTGCAGAATGTGCAAAGTGATGAGTGTGAGTTAAAAGCAGAAGTGAAAGTCTGCATGTGTCACCATGGAGACAAGTGTCCAAGGAACAGTGACAGTGTACCCTCCAATGTAACCTTCCTACTTGCTGGCACATACACACACTATTACCAATCTGAGGGGGATGGGCACTCAATCACTTTAACATCAGGGCTAAAATACCCAGTGGCCACTGATCATCAAATCATATGATGACCAGGAGGAGGAGTGGTACAGACGAGATGAAGCGGATACATTATTAATGAAACAATGTAATGCACTAGAAAACCATGAGCTGTATTTTCCCCACATGACCACTCAGTATATTGAGCAGTGCAATGCTACCTCGCTTGAGGCTATATTGCCTCTGGCTCTCATTAACTCCCAGAATGCTCTCTGATAAAGGTCTTGGAAAAAGCAGCAGATAAATGACTCAGCCCAGGTCAAAGGTTTTTCGGATTATATGCTGTGTAATAACACAACATATCTTCTAGGAGAAAGCAATGTAATGCCACTTTTCTGTCATGTCATGAAATTTGTTAATGCCACTTTAAGCACCAATGAAAGGTTTTTCACTGAACAGCAGGTGACTTTTAAACAGGTTTCAGATCCTCAAAATTATATCTGAACACCAAATTAAAAAAAAAATACATGCATATAAAGCTTTTTAGTCTCCGGTGTGGCAAAGCCATCTGTGCTCTTACATAAATATCAGACATCATATTACTACTAAGTAGACTTAAAGTCAAGCTTATTAATCAAGAGATTTCTAAAAACATTATTTTACTATTATAAGTTATTCTATTTGTTTTCTTTAGCCTGATACATGTTCTCTTCTGATTTGCAATTTTTGATTAATCGAATTTAGCTAGTTTCAGTTAGAATCTGACGTGGCACTGATGTACAGTATATAAGTCTTTGGCTAGTTTATCTACAAAATAACAAACAAATAACAAAATTATATGCAACAGTTGATTACTTCAGTCAAAAATGCTATGAGCCAGTGAGAAACATGTCTGGATTTAGACTGAGATTTAGCAAACTGTAAAGGTTTTAGGTTTATGTTGTTTTTAGCTAACTTACAGGATTCCAGTGTTCTTTTAGTGTCCTCTAAAACAAACTATTAGGTCAACCGCTTAAACCACAGAATCCATTGGGACAGACATATACTTCCTTGCAACTACATTAATACATTCATCTTCAGCAGAGGTGAAAAGTTACGAAGTACAAATACTTTGTTACTGTACTTAAGTAGATTTTTCTGGTATCAGTACTTTACTTCAATGTCAATATTTTTTTCTTGTCACTGCACGATTTCAGACCATCAACCAATTTTTTGGCGCATGTTTTTTTGTTTTTTTTTACAATCTACCACTGGTGTATCATTTCCTTGCTCTCACACACCACACATGTAGGCTAGTTATGATGCTAACAATAAGCAAGGCAGAAGAGAACAAGAAGTATGGGGTTAACATGGATGAGACAGAGGGAGTCAGCGATGTAAACATGACTGAGAACAGAGACATTCCTGATCACCTGATCATCATCTTTTCTCTGCGTGTGTTCTATATGCTGGATGTTCATCCTGGATACATTCATTAGGAAACAAAATTTGAAATTTGTTTTGTATAATAAATTAATTAGGGCTTTTCCTCATAGTCTTTTTTGATCATACAGATAAGAGCAATACATCATTCGAATCTGTAAAGAGTCTATTTTTATTTCTACACATTCATAATAACAATAAAACGCTGGTCTTTTTTTCTAAAATAAAGAAAACAGACAGGATGGGAGCTCTGAATCTTAGTTAATGCTTGCCGCACAGATGATAATAATAATAATAATAATACTTTTAAATAAACAGAATCATATCGAAAACAAATAGTCTCTGATTATGTAATCCATATAAAAGTTAGTAGAGGTACAGTTGTTCCAGTTTCACCTCATTAACCGTCCGAGTGGAAACAGCAAATGTGCCATTTGGTGTCCTGGTGATTTATGTAATTTAAAACAACATAATTACTTTAAAACATTTACAAGAATATTTTGTTTTCATGCTCTATGTTGAGGATGGTTTCACTAATAATAAACATAAATTTGCATAATGCATCCATATTTATTTAGATATAAACAAAACATAATGGTTGTGCTGGTCTACAAAATAAATAAACAGCTGTTGACTAATCGAAATTCAGAATTCAGTTCTTCTGTAGTATGATGATAATAATGATAATATGACTATAATCTACCAATAGCCAGAAATCTTCAGAATAAACGAATGCCACCTAAAAGTTATTATGCAACAATTTGCTTGGTCTCATATGAATAGCTATATTATAATTAGAATAAAGAGACTTATTCCATGGCAAGTGTTTCTTGCAGTACTGGCTCACACCCCAGAAGAATGCAAACACAGTATGCTATATTTCTCCACCTCAGCATTTCCTATGTATTTGTCTTTGTACAACTCTGCAATTTTTTGAAGACTTTTTTGCAGCTCACACTCTGGCTGGCTTTCGGTTTCTCCCACAATCTTGGCTCTAAATACCAGGTTACATGCACATCCAGTATGAAACATTATCCCAGTAATTGGTACAGATCTTGAGGTTCAGTGTGTAATGTATGTGTGTGAGTGAGAAGTAGAGATCGAGAGAGAGAGACAGAGAGAGAGAGAGAGAGAGAGAGAGAGAGAGAGAGAGAGAGAGAGAGAGAGAGAGAGAGATTTATAAGCCTTTAGGTTTCCCTTGGTCTGATGGTTGTGTTGATGGATTAAATGTTTGGGTCAGGCTGACACACAGGCCAGCTCACAGCAAGACTTCATTGTGTGGTGCATTGCAGTGAAAAAGAGAAATTCAGATATTAGCAGACTGCATGTGCATCTAAATAGTCACATACCTAGATGTTTGTAAATGTGCGTGTGTGTGTGTGTGTGTGTGTTTGTGTGTGTGTGTGTGTGTGTGTGTGTGTGTGTGTGTGTGTGTGTGGTCCTGGTTCCTCTTAGACATGCATCTTAATCAGAGTGCTCTTTGACCAGTACCTTCTGGCTGATATACTTACCTAATTACCATAGCAGAATAGAACCAACATCTTTAGCAAATTTACAGTTTACACACACACACACACACACACACACACACACACACACACACACACACACACACACACACACACACACACACACACACAAATACACACAGAAAGAAAAACCTGCTCTATCCCTTACAAGCATTTCAGACCCTGACTAATTCCAGTAATGCGTTCACCTAGTTGAAGGTGGTATTTATAACAAATGTGCTACAGCCTTTCTCCCCTGAGATGCTACATCCTGAATTAATACATAATACATAATACGGGTTCATTCTTAGAGACAATTGGCCAAAATGTGATCAATATATTTTCCCTGTTAATATCATACATAACAGGGTGAATGCTACAGTGGGGATCTGAGTGCTGAGTAATGGAGTCGATACCTACTGGAAAACCTTCTCTTCTAGAAAAAAATTAGATTTGATTAGATATTTTTTTGTCCAGACCAATAAGTAGTTATCAGGATCTATATAATCTCACATAATAAAGCATAATATATAATATAATTGTATTACACGTCTAATATAATGTTTCTGAATCTGTAGGAAGTAAAATCTTTAAAATGAGTATATGTTTAAAACTATCTAATAAAATCTATAAAACAAATCTACGAGTTTCCTCACTTCATTTGGAATTAGATAGATACATAGAATTATGTTATTATTGCTAACTAACATATATTTCTGTTGGTTTCTCACCACTGAACTAATCAGCCATTTATTGTTCTAACAAGGAGTTGTTTGACTAAGCTAAGTTTTGGGTTCTCCGATGTACAGTGTTTTTTTACAGATATAAATAATAATCTACCTTTGCAGTGATACACAATGCACAGTAAAATTTCCTTATTAGCTATGTTAATGTTCATGCTTAGTCTCCTGAATAGTTGACTTTTGCATTTTCGCACAGGATATGATTACATTTTATTTATTTTTTTTTAAAGCAGTTTGATAGTTGAATTAGTTAGCTGATTTTTCAGAATAGGAATACTCTTTTCAACAAGATCTTTTACTGATCAGCCCCCTCCCCCTTGCATATTAATAAGGATAACACATATATACCATTATCATTTACGTCTTTATAAAATTAGTTTTTTTAGAAAAAGATACTTACACACCTCCAACCTCCTGAACAAAGTTTTCACTGCTAATATGGTTATATATCATTAGCTTTTATTAGCTGATAAATAAGAAATAAAATATTTGTTTTAGATAAATAAAAATATTGTTATTTATAAAAAAATAAAAACCATAATAAATGAAATAAACAATTGGATCTTTTTTGTTTATGTAGCAATGCCAAAAACGTTTAAACAATGTACATGTCCAGTAAAATGCCTTATTTTTGGTATAGATAATTATACAATTTTTAGCTTAGCATAATTAGTGAGTTAGTAAATTAGTAAAAACGATTGTTTGTTATACAATACAATATATTTGATGCCCAAGAAATGCCTAAAAATATCTGTTTTGAAGATTGCCTTTTAAAATATTAATATTATAAATATTAGATATTAAAGAAACAAGATAGATAAAAAAAAAAGCCACTAAGCACCAAGTAAACATTTTAATTGTTGCACAAATATAGATGGAAATTTCAACAGAACAACTCAATTTAACAACTTTAGAAACTTGTGTTATGTATTAAATCTTTGTATTAAACATCTTATGGTTTGAATATTGGTTTATTCTCAGAAACCATATTTTTTTTACTAATTAATTAACAAAATTACATTTCTATATTTATTTAGTCCTTAGAATTATAATACTCTAAATTTTCTCCCCTATTCATACTATATATGTGAATTTACTACAAACTCCTTGTAAAATCTCCATTTGGCTACTTTACTGACTTACCTAATTAAACTGATAAAGTGATATTACAAATTACAATTGCATACAAATGGACATGAAGTGTGAAGACATTAGATGAATTTCCAATCCATCACAGGTCATTATGCACACGCATTCACACATTTATTATCACCCAGAGACAATTTAGCAGCACTAGTCCACCTACTGGTATGTTTTTCAACGGTTGGAGGAAACCAGTGACCCTGGATGAAACCCACAGAGAGAACATGTGAAACTCCAGTAACAGTAAGATATTACATGATAAATAAAAGTAATCCAAGTAAAAGTGGTTTACATAAAGAAGACATTTTTATTTTATACATACAGATCTCTCATAATATATATATATATATATATATATATATATATATATATATATATATATATATATATATATATATATATATATATATATATATATAATACCAGGTACGTCAAAAATAATAATCATCATATTTAAAAAACTAAGCAGATAAACTACTCTTTACTTTTTTAAAAACATAAAAGTTTTTATATATTAATATTGGTTCTGTTTCATATAATTTGTCAACAAAAATAAAAAAGATCACAGGTCAAAGAGGTTACAAAGTAGCTTGTACGGTATGTAATACTGATTTATACTGAAGGATCAACGGTTGGCACACAGGACTTGTGATCTAGGCCTAATAAATAAAGGGCTACCAAAAATCACTTACGCAAGTATACAACTGTGTGCTGTCCAGTTCTCCCACACTGAAGCATTATTCAAATATAAAATATAATGTGCATATGTTTTGTGGGTGTTCATATGTGTGTTTATGTGTGTGCATTTGTTCTATTGTCTATCAGAGCATAAGTTCACAGAAACACCTGGGCAGAAGCAAGGCATGATGGTAGTGTGACTTTTTTTGTTTGTTTGTTTTTTGTTTTAATTTGAGAATGTATGCTATGTCTGACATATTTGCCACTTTGGAATGATCCATTTATATTGACTGAGCAGGGAGGGAGCATTTTAAGGTTGTTTGTGTGCTTTCATTAAAGCAGTGTATTTTATTCCCCACTACATCTACCACATAGTTCATCAGCAGTCACTGGTTGATGACAGATAAGAGCAATGCTTTGTTTCTTCCATCTCCACTCTCAATAATGTGACTTACATTGTTGTAATAATGAACTTATGGTTGCCACAAAGCTCTTAACAGAAGCAAGGCAGTGATTGCTATGATAACACTTTTCTTTTTTTTTTCGTATTAATTTTCTGTGTTACATAAGAAATCCAATTTTATCTACCAATGGATCCAATTAGAAATACTTCTATACTGTTCATATGACATTGTGTATGGTATCTGTAAACAGGAAGAGTGTTAGCCTCTGAATCCTGTTTTACACGATTATTCTCATTTTCAACTGCTTTCATTACAAGGAGGTAGGTCTTTATTGTTGGCAACATAGAGAGCATCTTTCATCTCCCATGACAGAATTCTTGTTTTGGGGTTCTAGAATTCCCTCTCCTAATGAAACCCCATTCCCATATTTTTTTCTTTAGTTGTTGTTGTTGGTGTTGTTGTGCAAAGCTCTACCAGGGGAAACAGGACACCTGAAACCAGCATGAGGTGGAAAAGATACAAGACACTGGCTGCTGCACAATATTGTGCACTCTCTTTTCCAGTGCAAAAGACAGCAGCGATCTGGGCTCCTACAAAGCCAGGAACTCAGCATCAGATCCAGTCAAGGCAACGGTCAGGAGGCATCAAAGCTGCAGAGGGAAAACAGTGCACTGTTTAGCATAGAGTCCTTCTGCATGTGTGTGTGTGTGTGTGTGTGTGTGTGTGTGTGTGTGTGTGTGTGTGTGTGTGTGCGCATGAACAGGGATTATCATTTATCAGATTTATGACAGTTTCTGACAGAGTCTTACCTGTCCCAAAGCTTGACACTTCTACAGGAGGTGGTGCAGCAGCCAGCAGAGAGCAGAGCTGTGTGTGAAAAAATAAGTCAACAGTACAATACTGACAAAGCAAGAGTATACTGTAGCAGTAGTATCAGTGGCAGTAATCAATCAGCCATGAATCATGGAAATTGCACAGAATTAGCATTCTTTAGTAATGTAAAATTAGTATATGAGGGATGTACATGTTATATTCACTAAGTAGGCAATGATTAAGTCTATGTATGTAGTGACCTAAACTCAGGACCAGTTGGCAAAAATAGGCTTTTAAGGATAAGACCATCCCCTGTTTAAAATAGATAATTTATTCAATAAATCATAAAGTAACAATAATAATAATCAAAACAAATGTATAATAATTAAAAGAATAAGGAAAGAATAATATTTTTTTCCATCTATTTCATTTTACTGTCTCTTAACAAAATCTTTAATGTGGACTATTATCTATTTTTGTAGATTCCAAAACAATGCAAACAAGTATAACCTGACATGGATGCCTTCACCACCATCTAGTCCTTCCTGTTGCTAGATGTATGACAAAAATTTCTGTAACATATATTTTCAAAAGGGGCACGGCTATTGAATGCATGGTATATTAGATATTTGACATTGCTTTGACACTCTTTGACTTAATTTCAAAATCTAATCAGTTAGTCTTTATTACAATGATAACGTCCCTAGGCTACGTATGTAACCCCAGTTCCCTGAAGGAACGAGAGCTGCGTCGAAAACGATTTGGGAACGCCTTGCGTTGTTCATGCTCTGAATCACGTGTATGTCATGATGTCCTTGGTAGGCGATGTCATGCAAACCAGGTAGCTACAAAATGGAAGCGCGATGCGAGCGGCATAACCTTCTGTAAGCGCTGCAGGGATGCAGGGAGTATGGCCCATTGATGCAGCTCTCGTTCCCTCAGGGAACTGGGGTTACATACGTAACCTAGTGACGTTCCCTTTCAGGAACTCGAGCTGCGCCGAAAACGCTTTGGGAACAAGTGTCCAATCACGCCATACTGACCAGTCCCTGCCTAGTGTGTCTGAGCACAACCTGCATGCAGGACAGAGGAGCTGGAAGTGGCTCTGATGTTGAGGTCATGGAACCTGACAAAGGTCAGCGGGGTGGACCAGCCTTAGTGGAGGGACAGCAGGTCTGTACACCACGGTCTGCCAACGAGGTGGAGACAAGCTCCTTTCTGGTGGATTCTCTCCAGAACTCCCGGGAGCAGCACGATAGCCTCGGCCATGTCTGCACCATGGCGTCCAGCCCCAATGTTTAAAGCATCTCCCCATAGAACCCTACTATATTCGCATATAGCAAATGTGGGGGAAAGGTACTGGCCACATATGGGGTCTTCCAGGACCTAGACACCTCGGTGTGTAGTAGGCCCCAGAGCAGAGGCTGTGCCGCAGGATGCAAGAAACGCTCATCCAGCTTGCTGGGAACGCGTTGCTTCCGCTTCTCGTTGGGCCAAGCTATCTATAGCCTAGTGATGGCCCACGTCACTAACTCCAGGAGCTCCTCGAACAGCACAGGCTGTGAGGAGTCCGTGAGCTCGTTCGCACCCGAAACTTCTCCTCGGAGGAGGAAGAGATCCGGAGCTCCACATCACACGCACCGGAAGAAAGGACCGCCGAAACGAGTGCCCAGCAGGAGAGGCTGGAGAGGACTTATCTGTTATTCATGCCTTCTGCTAGGTCGGCCTGCAAGCCCCACGACCTCTGGCGCCGCTTCGCCTCGGAGTAATCTCTGAAGAGTGAGGATAGCCGATTGAGCATGCTCCATTCACAAGCAAACAACACAAAGTTCATGTGTGTGTGTGTCCGTGATAAAACGGGGGGGTGTGGGGTGGGGGGGGAAACAGCATCAAGACTGCCTATTGGCCAGATTTTACACGTGATTCAGAGCGTGAACAACGCGAGGCGTTCCCAAAGCATTTTCGACGCAGCTCGAGTGCCTGAAAGGGAACTCCATAGTAATCCTACACACATAAATGCAGAGTCTCAACACTCAAGAAACAATCAGTAATGGCTTTGCTTGTCTTTCAGACAGTGTTCTTGTGTATATGCTGCAAGCCTTAGTCTTAAATGCCTCATAATAGTGTCAGTCACTGAAAGGTAATGTACATTTTTAAGTTTAAATCCAGTGACCAGCTATTACTCCTACACTTGCATTTGCTGTTTACTTGGCAGCTGAGGACTGTGCGCTGCAGTTTTTAACCCTGAATGCATGCAGTGGAATACTGCCAAACAAGACAGCATGTATGACTCTAATTAAGCTCGTTCACAACCTGTCTGAGTACTTTCTCTCCCATACCCACTTTAACCCCCCTGAGTTTTAAAGCTACAGTGGGGCCCAAAAGTCTGAAAGCACTAGTGCAACTGTTTCTCTTTTACATTCATTTTTAACTTAGTAAAACAATTTTCACTGCAAATTATAACTTGAGTGAAAAAAGAAAGTCTCTGAAATATTTACTAAAATTTTAGAGCTCTAAAGTGGATAAAATTGTCTCGATCACAAATTTGCTTAAATTTTAATAGGGGTCAAATCGAGATTTAATGTGATCTTGTAATTTTGGATGTCACTGTACCTGCCTCAAGTGACACATCGGCACACTGATGACAAGATTATTTCCTATTATTATTATTATTATTATTATTATTATTATTATTATTATTATTATCTCGTCTCTACCACCCACACAAACACACATACACCTAGTTCAACCTACAATTGGTATTCAACATAGGTTTTTCCTAATCAAAATTTAGTACAGACCCTAAGAGCCACTTTAAAGAAAAAAATAAGGAGTTGCCATTTTTTTTTTGTTTTGTTTTTTTAACATATGTTTTTATTCTGTAAAAGTGTTATAAATAAATCATGAGATTCAAAAACCTGCTTTCATAAAGAAACCAGCTCTATTTGAACTAGAGCAGCCAAACCACCCACATATCTCACACTGTCAGCATTGTCACAGTTCTCTTCCTCATCCAGACCAATTGAAATTACTTGAGGTTTTTTTTTTAATTAAGTACACCGTTTAGTAGTTATACGATAATTTACAAATTGCAAAGCGTTTGGCTAAAACAACTTTTTTCTTTGCGCAGTCATACATTTTCTTTGTGAGTCCACAGAGCTATGGTGGAAATGGCTTTTTATATTCCCGCTGGTCCTTTCACTGTGTCTGTGTCTGATGTAAAACCAAGCTGGGAGACAATATGTGCAGTATCTGTCTTTATTAAGGCTTATATAGCAGGATGTCCTGAAGTTCCACTGCCCTATAGCTTTAAGGTTTCTATCTCTTATGCCACCAAATTCAGCTCATCAACTTAGTGTTATTAAGTCATTCAGAAATTAGGGCAGGAC
Organism: Silurus lanzhouensis; assembly: GCA_039877035.1. Classification (NCBI taxonomy): domain Eukaryota; kingdom Metazoa; phylum Chordata; class Actinopteri; order Siluriformes; family Siluridae; genus Silurus; species Silurus lanzhouensis. The sequence goes on along the minus strand of JBCEWE010000453.1, from coordinate 3,354,949 downwards.
CAGGGACATCTTTAAAATGTGCAGTCCCCAGAATGTAATATGTTCTGTAATTTGTAATTGTACATGCAAAAACAATACTGCACTAACATGCCCCTGAAAAATACATTTAAAGGCACAAACAATTAACAATGAGTTTTAAAAATCCCATGCTTATGCTAGTCTGGTTTTTATTGTTATATATTATTTGCACTGTTTAGATCTTAGAGAACTTACAATCCTGTGCTATATATAAATAATTTAAATATTACATCATGTTCTGTCAATCTGTTTTGAAGAGGTATATTCAACACACAAAGCAGATTACAGTTATGTAGCAAAACAACTCGTTAAGTAATTGGTAATCTTGACTTTAAAATTAGAAAAATACTCTTCTAATGAGTTTATTTTTTACAATATCATAGTATTTCATAAAGGCAATGTTAGCATTCTGCTATGAATTGTAACACTAATTCTATGTAGCAGAGAATATTTAAAAAAATATAAGCTAAAATGAGAATGGTAAATTTAGTCTCTCTCTCTCTCTCTCTCTCTCTCTCTCTCTTTCTCTAAGCCTACCAGTTTGGACACACCTTCTCATCTTGTCCTGTAAGAAAACAAATGACGGTCCCACTAATTGCAAACTAGATGGGATGGCATGCCACCGCAAAATGCTGTTGTAGCCATGCTGGTTAACTTTACCCTCAATTTTGACTAAATCCCCAACAGTGTCACTAGCAAAGCACCCGCAACCCCTATGTAAGGCTAACAGAGAGAGTCTCTTCTAACAAGCAGAAAAGACATGGCCCAAGCAAGTTTCTTCGACTTGCTGTTCCTCCAAAGTAATTTTTCTTTTCCACAGTTCCACCATGAAGGCCAGACTCACACAGTCTCCTCTGAACAGTGAATATTGAAATATATATCCGAGAAGCATTTATGTAATTTATGTTCCTGAGGCTGGAAATTCTAATAAACTTATCCTCTGCAGCAGAGGTAGCTCTTGGACTTCCTTTCCTTCGATGGACCTGATGAGAGCTTGTTTCATCATAGCATTTGATAGTTTTGAAGACTGTTCTTAGGGATACATTTAAGTTCTTCAGATTTTTCAGATAGAGCTTCATTTCTTTAAGTGATGATAGACTGTCTTTTCTTTGTATTTACTGAGTGTTTCTTGCCATAATGGATTTGTACCATAGTTGGAGTAGCACTAAACTAGCTATTGACTCTGTACTTACCCTTTCCTCTGCGCAACATAACGTATAGTCTACACTGATGTCTAATTAGAAAAAGCAAGAAAAGTCACAAATGTAACTCTTGACAAGGCACACCTGTGAATTGAAAACTAAATGACTAGCTCATAAAAGCTAATGGTAGTTTCTTTGGACAATCTAAATTGTTAAACATATTCTGTGTACTTACTGTGACCCAAACTCACCAATTCATTCTTGCCAAACATTGTGGCAAATCATACTGATAATTTTGTCTGTGTAAAACCATTTGCCTGTTTAATTAGTTACACTTTTGGATTGTCTGTTGGCTAAACTGTAATTTTACTACTCTGACTAATGACATTGCAATGGTTTGTGATTTTGCTCAAAATTTGTTTTAAAGCCTCTCCCTCTATTTGAATTAGGTCTGCCACAAAAGTTAGTGTGTTAGTGATATTCTTTTATTTTATTAGAGGATTTCTTCTTCTGTGATACTCCACATTCTGATTATATGAGAATGTGGAGTATCACATTCTCATATAATCAGAAGCAGATTAAGGTTCAGTTTAAAAAATGTAATCAGACAATTATTTTGTCAAAAATATAGATCATCTCATCTAAGAACATCACTCTTTAAATATGGCAAAGAAACAGATTTCAGCATGTGGAGATAAATGATTGTATTTAGTCTCTGGCTTTCCTACAGTATGTGCTACATGTGTTGTTAGCTCTAATGAAACACCCCTGATCTCACATTGAGTGTGCCTTATTCTGAACTTATTCTGAAGTTTCTCAGAATACTTCACACCCACCCACATACACACCAGGGTACTGACATATGTAGCAGCATGTTCTGTCAGATTTTGAGCCGTATAGCAATGTATTATTCATTAGCATGTATGACTGAGCTAGAACAAGGCTGTTTTGCCAGATGGAAAATACACACTAGTAGTTTTTAATCAACTTTGTGTGTGTGCGTGTGTGTGTGTGTGTGTGTGTGTGTGTGTGTGTGTGTGTGTGTGTGTGTGTGTGTGTGTGTTTTTGCAGAGTAAGACTCCGAATCTTCCCCTTTTTTATTTTGCATTCCTCCTTGTTTTCGACAATCACTATAATGAGAAGACTCTTTTTTTTAACCCACTGTTTTTGCTACAATAATCTATCCTGTTCTCTCCAGGTGCTCCAGACTCCTCCTGTTCTCATCAGAGACAGTAGAAGGCTTCCCTGTTGACCTTCACAAGGGCATCCAATGGGTCACTCAATAAACAAACAAGCTCTTCTAGCTGTGCTGAACTCTATCTTGGGCCTTCCCACAGGGCCAGGTGAATGAAAAAGCATGAATATTCTTGTGGGAGGGTAAGTAACCAAGCAGAAACACACAACATTGTTACTTATTCTCATGGATTCCTGTGGGTCAGATTATTCTTCCTTCAAGCAAACCAGGCTAGCACTTAGCTAGCACTCCTATTATTTTAGCTAATGTTATTTAGAAGGCTTAGTAAACATCTGAATTGGGAACTGATGAGTTAGCCCCACTGGCATCTGTTTTAGTAAAACTAGGCAAATATTGTGCTAATTATATGCTAATGCTAACTAATGTTAGATAAATACAACAATGCAATTTATATTTAGTGACTGAATAGGCAATACATACAGGCTTTCCAGGCAGAAAAGTGATTATCTTTCTCCTAACAAACATTATATAAACACATTTTCTGAACAGACAAAGAAGCAAGATGAGAAAAGGAAAAATGTGAGAAATGCATGCATGTAAAGTCTGTAAAACTTAATGAATTGGATCGCTTTTAAATGGATCGATGTAACTTAAAAAAAAAAACCAGCAAAAAAAAGAAAAAAGGCGCTCCTCTGCCAATGACAATACAATTCATCTAGTACATCAAAGAGCAAACACACATACAAACACATAATCAGAAGCATATCAGACACATCATTATATAAGTGAAAGGTCTGCTCAAAAAAGACATGCCAGACATAAGCAGGACATATCCCAGACATGCTTCTGTACACCTTCCGCTGACACTGAAAACTTTAATAAGATATAATTACATAAAACCTTCCTATGGTATAGCTCTAAACATGACACAACTCTTACATTTTTCTTGCTAAAAAACACTCCAGTGACAACAGGCAAGCATGCAACAACAGGTTAAAATGTGTGCATGCATATTAATGTATTAAATATCTTTAGCAAAAAAAAATGTAAAAATAAAATAAAATAAAAAACGGGTATATTTGGCTTCAAAGTGAAAATGCTAATGGAGAAAAGCAGCTGTTGGCCTACTTTACAAGCCAACATTTAAAGAAATGCCTGACCGTTCTCTGTAGAGTACTTAGCACCCTGCCTGTGGAGAAGTAAACTGAAAACCTTAAGCCCTCCTCTCTCTACTACCATCCTCCTTGGCTCTTCTGGCTATTCCATGATGCCTCACTTAATGAGATTCTCTCCACAAAAATATAGAAACCGTTTTTCCAAGCAATAAAAGTGGGAGAGTATCTATTTCTCTTTAATATTGCTATTTCATATTGGGTTTTTCCCTGTTTGTGATACTTTAGTGGAATTTAGTGCACAAATAAGTTTAAAATGCCAAATAAAATTAAAAATGACTAAAAGAGTATTTCCTGAAAAATCTAATGGATTGTAGCTTATGGTTAAGTCTCTTCTCAGGAAATTAAATTATCTCATAAACAGCTTAAACTGCCAAAACAGAGTATTTTGGTGAAATATTTCCACCTGAAATTGGCCAGTATCACTAATCACAGAGAGGAATGGGAGATGCTTTGCTGTAGAGGAAGTGGTATTACTCTCAGTTAGTTTTAAAAACTGGTCAAGAAAAGCACCCATACATCGTTAGAGAAAGGACTGAGGTCTGACTGAACCCAGCTTCCAGAACCAGCGACTGCCGTCTTTCTATACTCCATTACAGCAATCATCTGATCTGATTCTTTTTCTGAAATAGTTGACCACATTTCAAACATGGGATTTCATAACAAAAAGGTCATTAAGAAAGTATTAGATAAGAATTCTTTGCTCACTTAGTGCAAAGCGTACATTCCTTCAGCAAACTCATGAGCAGCCCTGAAGCACATAAGCAATGTGATTTACAATAAAAGTAATTTGCTGTTATTGCTCGAATGACACTGCTAGTCGAACTGAAGTGGATGCCACTTTACAACCGATGCTGAGGGCTTTTTGTACAGGGTGAATTGACTCTTGTGGACGCCGATCTAAACTGCTAAGAAAAGCTGTGTTCATCAATATGGAATGGTACTACACTCTGCAGAATATTGTGAAGTGTAAACTGTGAAATGTGTGTGTGTGTGTGTGTGTGTGTGTGTGTGTGTGTGTGTGTGTGTGTGTGTGTGTGTCTTGTGTGTGTGTGTGTCCTCTGTGATGTGGTGTTGGGCAAATGGTACACATATAAGTTACAGAGAAAGATTACATTTAAAAAAATTTAAGACATACTGTATAAGCTCATGTTACACTGCAAGGTCCAGTTTGCTTTCAAGGGACAAATACCATGCATTTGTTTTCTCAGCTAAAGCAGCCCTCAGACCAATCCAAAATAAAAATTTACCCCGCAGAAAAGTCAATTTACTGAAAGGTGAACAGACATTTTCAACATTTATGTTATTTTGCAAATGCCATTATTCAGAGTGACTTACAATTACCTCATTAATAAAACTTAGCAGTTGAAGATTAAGGACTTGCAGCAGTGGCATATTGGTGGTGGTGGGATTTGATATCACAACCTTCTGATCAAAAGGCAAACATCATAATAATTAAGCTACTTTTTCCCCACAACTAATATGAAAGATTCAGTAACAGTAGTTTCTAGTGGCGGTAACTTTCCCTCCTTGCTGACTACCGGTATATGTATCTAAAGCCCTGCAAAGGGTGGTCAAAACCGCACAACGCATCACTGGCACCCAACTACCTGCCATTGAACACCTTAACCACAGCAGATGTCTGCGCAGAGCTCACAACATTATCAAGGACTGTTCACATCCCATCCATAAACTGTTTAACCTCCTTTCATCAAGAAGGAGATACAGGAACTTGCGCACCAGAACCAGCAGGTACACTACACCGCTGGATCACTTAAAAACAAAACACAAAACAAAACACTGTATATAACCTCTGTACAATACATGTACATATTACATAGTATATCTTTTTTACTCCTCATTACATCTGCACTATTTTTTATTTATATGTATCTTTATATCCCTACTGTACATTCTGCCCAGCATTTCACATTCATGTATATGTGTATATAATGTGTGTGTGTGTGTGTGTGTGTGTGTGTGTGTGTGTGTGTGTGTATGTATATAGCTTGCACATTTCTTAAATGCCATAATCTTATAACCTTTCACTTCTGCACATTCCTCTTCAATGCCATAGCCTTAGAATCATTTGTCTGTACTTCTTAATGATGTCCACACATCACTGCACTGTTATAGGCTTTATATTTATTCACTGTACATATGCTTACATATATATCACATGCTGTAAATATGCTACATATCTATCTGCACTATTTGCACGATTGCTACATTTTGCACTTCTGGTAGATGCCAAACTGCATTTCATTGCTGTGTACCTGTACTATGCAATGACAATAAAGTTGTATCTATCTGCCTATCTATCTATATAGGTGAGTTCCAATAAACATGGTCATGTGAGCCAAAAAAAAAACAAAAACGCAAGACCGTTGTGTCTTTGTTGTCATTTAAAGCAATAGAGCTGCTATTTTTAGGTAGTAGAATAAACAACATTTTAGAATTGTTATATATTTAAAACAAATATTTTATCTTGAAATCCAATTCTTAGGAAAAATACATTATAAAGTTCTATATGCTAGCCTATATAAAGTCAATGCTAGCTCGATTGCATGCTCTCATTACACCAAAAAAGAGAACGTACCAAAAACTTAAAGAAAATAAATAATTTTACTTTTCTTTTAATTTGTTGTGAATTATATACTTTGTAATGATTATAGTTATCAAATTCAAGACAAATGCAAAAGAAAACCATTTTTATTAGTGCTCCCAGACTGCTGGTCCCCACTGTATATCTGGGCAAAATCAACACTACCACTTTCTTTGGGCTTCTCCAATTCGGGGTCGCCACAGCGGATCATCCGCATGTTTGATTTGGCACACGTTTTTACGCTGGATGCCCTTCCTAACGCAACCCTCCCCATTTATCCGGGGCTTGGGACCGGCACTAAGAGTGGCTGGGGTCGGTTCCCTGACCGGGGATCGAACCCTGGCCGCAGCGGTGAGAGCACCGCATCCTAACCACTAGACCACCAGGGGACCAAAATCAACACTACCACTATATTTGCAAAATCCTACATTAAATGTAAAACAAAAAATAAATGGAATATGTGCTCTACCCTGACTGGGATAGAAAGCTTTTATTTACTTCAGCACCAGCTTCAGCTTTGAAAAATGACATTCAAGTGTGTCTCCAATGTTCATTAATTACAACCCTTTAGAGAAAACCCAGTAGAGTTTGTGCAATCCTATTTTTTAAATAAACTATTTATATGCCTACAGAGCTTAAATTATGTTTTTGGGCAGTTTTAATAACCTAATAGTTTCTAATAGATAGTTGTAATACTCTAATATCTGTTTAATACTCTAGCATATTTAATCATCAATATTTAATTATCCACTTTTTTCACTTTATTGTGAATACAGTCACTTGACTTTATTTTCACTGTCACTTGAGCTTAATTTTTGGCTAAAGATAATTTTTTATAAAAAAGTTACATCCCTTTCAGTACAGTTCTAGACAGCTTTTTTTTTTTTTTTTTTACTGCTATATAGCATGGACATGGGCTAGACTACAGAGCAGACAGGTACTTCTGCTAATTGTACAAGAATTATATGGAGCATAAGCTTGAACACTAAGCTGTTTGTTTGATATTTCAACATTTCTACAGAATGCAATAAATTATTAGATTAACCAATACATGTGCTATCTGTAATGCTGATAGGATGGACCTGTTCCATTTGCTTACTAAGATTTTGGTGTTAAATGTTGGCACCACTACTTAAAACTTATTAATCTTTTCCTACCTTTACTATGTACACGCAGCGTTAACAAGCCTAGAAGAAAAGACGACGCATTGCAGATGCAGCTGCACAGAACAGAGAAGAAATTCCAAGCACTGGGACAGTGAAGGATATATTATAGTCTTTCATACTCAGTCGATCTCATTGCTTTTTGGAAAGACGTTTGTGTTCCTATAACCACCGTAACAACACTGTAATTTCTGCAGATTTCTGATGCTTTGAATCATTTATGAACGTAAAATGAAAGAGGATCATTTGGGCGAGAAGGCTGCATTTGAAATTCAGTCTGCATATGAGGTCAAAGTCATGTGCACAGATGATAATATAGGATAAACTGTTTATGTTGATGTGAATTCACAAAGTAATGCCAGCAGGCTCCTGTGTACTTTTGTCCTGCCACTGTGACAACTGCTCTGTCTTATGCTTGTTCCCTCTGTCCAGGGCAGCTCTCATCTGCATAAAAAATTTCATTTATTTTAATTGCCTTGGCAATAACCTAGCTCGCTCCTCACTTTCCTTCAGCCAAAATGCCTCACTCCTCAGCAGAGAGTGTGGTAGATGGTGGTGCTGACTCGTCCATCCAGCTGAGCTATGCATTGTGCCTCAGGACCTCTGGGCCTCTGGGCAGATTTTGCAATGGTTTCTGTACACCACACCTAAGTTTCATAAGAATAGTTTTTGCATGTTTTACATCCGTGTACATGAAAGTTGATATTGGATAACGTTAAAAGATTCAGATTTAGAAAAAGAAAAAAGAAAAATCCTGGCTTACATATACGGTACACTAACAATCGCACACACATGCACACACACAAATGTGAGTCACAAACTGCAGTAACCTTCCATTCATTAACATTAACATTAGTCTAAAACAGATCCATTATTTTGCTTATTTTAAATCTTATCATGAACAAATAGACAGCACATGTTTATTGTAAAAAATAGCATCTCTGTTCTTTCCTGCACGACTCTGTTCTTTCCTACATGTCACTATTACAATATATTCACTTTAACACAAAAATCTGCAATGGCACAAAAAGGGGCATGCCTAAACTCACTGCATTCCTGGTTCCAGCTAAGTTTTGCCAGCTCTCATGGTATTCTTAACAGCTGACGTTTCACACTTTTCTGACAACAAGCATCAAAATGTTCAGAAGGACGAACTCTGATTGCCTGTCCAGTTTTAAGCATTTGAAGAAAAAAAAGATAATCAGGAAATTGTCTGTACTTGGTCATGCCTATTAAAAAAGCCTCTTTCTCTGAAAGCAGGTGATTTTTGCCTGTTTAATGACAAGACAAAATTCACAAATAAGTTAGCTAAAGGACATGTAAATTAATATCTTATTATTGACATATTATTGTATTATTATGTTCAGACAAGATTCTAGAGACTATATGTCTAAACAGATACCTGACCATTACACACATATGTGGTTTTTCCCATACTGTTGCCATAAAGTTGGAAACAATTGTGTAGATTATTTTGTATGCTGTAGCACTGCTATTCCTGTTTACTGAACCCAAGAAAGCCAAACCTATTATAGCATGATGATGTCCTGGTGCACAAACTGAGGTACATGAAGAAATGGTTTGCCAACACTGGGGTGGAAAAACTTGAATGGCCTGCACTGAGCTCTAACCTCAGACCTTCTTGTCTGACCTCACTAATGCTTGCACAAATCCCCACAGCTATGCTCCAAAATCTAGTAGAACACCCTCCCAGAAAAGTGGAGTTTATTATAACAGCAAAGGGGGACAAAATCAGAAGGAATTTGGTCAAGTGTCTAAAAGCATTTGGTCATACAGTCTATCATCAGGCATTACCGTTATGCCACACATACTATATTACACACACACACACACACACACTCACTCACACACACACACACACACACACACACATACACACACACACACACACACACACACACACACACACACACACACACAGAGGTACACCTTTAATAACACAATCATAGTCAGAGGTTTATGATCGCAGTCCCACCGAACAGATAATATCGCAAGAAGAAATGAAAGAAAATAGCCCTTTAAGACAGGTAACAGAATGCCAGTAGGTACAGCTTCAATTGCATACATATAGTATAGTAATACATACAGTTGCTCATGACACAGCAGAAAACATTCCTGTAGCCAGCATACATATAACTGCTTCAAATTGACAAGGACATGGCTCAGTGTCAATATACAGCATTCCTAATGTATGTCTTCCATAGAGACTGCATTACTCCAGACTTGCACTGGATGATTCCCATGTTCTTGATATCCTGTCAGACATGATGACTTTCTTTGCACACACTGCTTTGCTCATTTAATCTGTCCAACCATGCATGTACTTTTACATTCAGCTTCAGCAATTACTTGACTTTCCAGCTTCTGTCTTGCTGGTTTTCTGAGGTGAGTGAGGGCAAATTCTGAGGTGCCTCATTGCTAGTGATTTGCAGTGGGTGAAGTTTTCGCTGCAGTAAAATAGCTGAATATGCTGGATGACTGGCCATTTCTCTCATATGGATGCGGTAGCTTCTCCCACACACAGGTAAAATGTAAACTACCCCATAACCTGCCATGTGTATTACCTAAGGTTATTTATAATGACTGTTTATGTAGAAAACGATATACAAAGTATTTACAGGTACCAATTAAAGAACATGCATTAAAAAAAAAAATAAAATAAAATAAAAAAAAAGATTTAGCCACATGAAAAATGTTTGTACTAGTACGCTATGTGGTATATGATTAAATGTAGCCTATAGTGTAAGAGGATATATAAAAAAAGAGGGTAAGTACGAGCTCAGCAGCTGTCTTCCTGGCGCCATTCCTACACTGACCGATCACAATTCACGCCCACACACAGTAGGTACTCAGGGGTTCTGGGTAATGATTTGACCAACAACTCCTCTCTCTTTCACTCAACCATGAGCCCAGCAGGTGATTCATCTATAGATATAGCATAGTGAGATTCTGGCTATATGTAAAACAGTATCTGAGTGAACTTCTGTACCAGTATGATCCTCCACGCATACTTAGATCAAAAGGTGCTGGCTATCTGTTGGTTCCTCAAATAATGAAGACTACAGCAGGGGGCAGATCTTTCTCTTATAAAGCCCCACAATTATGGAACAACCTTCCAACCAGTGTTCGGGACTCAGACACGGTCTCAGTGTTCAAGTCGAGGTTGAAAACTTATTTATTTAGTCAAGCCTTTTATCAGTAGATTTTTCTTAGGTAAAGGCTCAGATCTGGAGGGATCATGGATATAGAGTGTTTGGTGAACTGGGATATTTGTATGCTGTCGTCCCCTCACATTCACACGTTCACTCAGGTTTGTTGACGGTGGTGTGGTGGGTCGTCTCTTATCCCAGAGATCCCTCATGTCTGTGTTACCTTCTGGTTCTCCCTTTTAGTTATGCTGCCATAGCGAGTCTTGCCGGAGTCCAAACTGCACAGTGACATTAACTTTCATACACCAATAGGGACACTTAATAATCCATATCCTTCTCTTCCCGTCACCCTCTCTCTCTCTCTCTCTCTCTCTCTCTCTCTCTCTCTCTCTCTCTCTCTCGGTCGAGTTAAACATGCTCCTGAGGTTCCAGTGACCACTGTTCCTGCCCCTCTCCCCTCCGTGGATCTTCACACTTCTGTGCAGCTTGGGACGGTATCTCATCAACACCTTGGGTGGTTCCATGTAATTCCGGAGTAGAACGGGTGCTTTGAGGATGGATTGGACTGTAGTTGGTGTCGGCGGTCTGCTGCACTGACTCGGGAGTGCAGTTTGCTTCTGATCATCATCACTGTACCCCGCAACATTGTATATCTGCTTTAAATGGACATTTGGTGCAACCCAAATGAGGATGGGTTCCCTCTTGAGTCTGGTTCCTCTCAAGGTTTCTTCCTTATGCCATCTCGGGGAGTTTTTCCTTGCCACAGTTGCTCATCAGGGACAAACATACTTACAAAGAACATATTTACGTTTAATCACCACATTATCTGTGTAAAGCTGCTTTGAGACAATGTTCATTGTTAAAAGCGCTATACAAATAAAAATGAATTGAATTGAATTGAATGTAAAACACAGGCCTGTTCAAGATGTTCCAGAAAAAGTGCAAAAATGAATTCTATAAGCAGTAGTCAAAACAGAATGGGAATTATTTGAATAGACCAAAAGTAGACAGTTGCCCATTTAAAGCTGACATAAATTACCATACATAAACATAAAGAGGTCTGTGTTAATAGCATGTAAGTCATGTCTGCAACAGATTTAATGAAGGATGGATTCTTTTTGTCATTATATAAAAATATACTGTATGTAATTTCCTGGATATTAACTGTGTTATTAGTAAAACAGAGAAACCTGTACTAAGCAGTAACACATATACAAAAGCTGTTAGTGTTACATATTCATAGCATATTACATTTTATAAGATATTAATAAATATTTCATATTATTTTGGCAAAACCTTGATATGTATTACTAATACTTTTACTATTCCAAAATCTTACTTTATGACAAAAAAAGCAACCTAAACAGGACCTTCTACTCATATGGTACTGGAGTATCTACAATGATGTCATGTCACCTGGCATGTATATACTTAATTGTGCAACATTTGTACTTTATTATAATATGATGATTATTATTAGCATTTATTTTAGTGATACATATTGAATATAGTAAAACAACTTGCAGGTCTACATTCATATTGTGGGTATGTCAAATACGATTTACATTAAAATTTCTTAAAAGATTTATTATTTAAATGCATTATTAATATTAATTAGCCTATAATTTCAGCCTACTCTTTGCAGGGAAATAACAAGGAAGCAAAAATTGTTTTAGTATATATTTATTATGTTTTAATTAGGGCTGTCAAAATTAATGCATTAATAACGCATTAACGCAAGCTCATTTTAACGGCGGACATTTTATTAAATGCAACGCATTTCTGTTCGACCATTTTTTATTAATAAATATAAATAAATAAAGAGGTAAAATTAAAAAGTTCAACATTATAAAACACCATAATTACTTTACAACATTTACAAGAATAATTTGTTTTCATGCTCTATGGTGAGTTTTAGTTTAACTAATTATAAAAATACATTTGCATAAAGCATCCAAATTTGTCCATGTTATTTAGAGTATTGAAAACTTGAAAAGTATCCATTTAAGGTAGATTTAGAACAGATAAAAAATGTGCGATTAAGTTAATTGTGAGTTAATTAATGGCAATCATGCGATTAAATATTTTAATCGATAGCCCTAGCTTTAACATATATTTAAAATCTACACTAGTATTTTTATTTATGATATTTTATTAAATCTATTAAATATATTACATCTTTTAAACATTCCAATGTTGCAAAGCCTAAAAAGTGCAGTATATTCCTACAAATATTGTTTTTGAGATTAAGCCACAAAAAGAAACTGGATTACAATTGCTACTTGCAACAAATTGTTATATATGTATATAAATTATTACAAGTAGGACCCTTGTTTTATATTTACATATTTTGTTGTTAGTTCGCATATGTTTAGAGCCACTGGTAATGTTTATTTGTGAAATATTTTCATAGAACTATTGTAAGGCATGTTACAATATAGTATTAAAGCATTTTTGCAAATACATTTTGAAAACACAATAGTTGCGGTCTTTATATATTGTAATCACTTGCTTTACTGAATACAACTTTGGACAAATAAGGTGGTGGGACTCAAGGCATCTTAAAGACATGAAAGTGTTTACTTTAGTGTTAAACCCATAGTATTCAAGTTAACTGTTTCTTACGATAAAGCAAGTAAAGTAAAGTCCTGAGCTAATGAATAATCAATGACCATTGAAGCATGCATCTATTCTTTATGAGTTTCTTTTTTAAGGCTCATTCTCCACACTGCATTTAGATATTTTTTATGTAGTACACCAGCAAACTGTACATGCTGTAAACCTGAAAGCAAGCAACAATGGACATCAGTAAATATTTTTAAATTAATTAAATGATCAAAAAAGGATCTTAAAATTGAAATATGATAATACATTCAGGATCAGTTAGCAATTGTCTGGATTTTAAGAGCTTGCTCAATTGAGTTAACACAAGAGACTTCTGGTAACTAATCCATAACTGCTATACAATGAAACCAGAACGGTCTCCTTCTCACAAATGGTTTTGATGGTATGAATTAAAGGGACAGACAAACAAGACCAGGATGACGTGATGAGAAATACAAGCAATTCATTTAAATGAATTCGGGTTAATCTTGAAAGCAAACATGCAGAAGAAGCTAATCCTATTCACATTTCCTAGTGACCCAAACTGCAAACAGTGTTGTTACATGTCACATTGCCAATTTAAATGCTGCATATCTTCACCATTACTTATTATTTACACCAGGCACTGTCAGGACTGTTGATTCATAGACAATTTCAGATTTGTCAGAAGACCCTAAGGAACGCATACAGATGCCCATTTGAAACCAGTTCTGGTTTGTACAGTTATATTTAGCTGGAGCTTGGTCAAGGTCACAGTAGTGTCCTCTGTGAGCGAGAGATGCAGCTCAGTCTCTGGAACTCTGAGAACAGTGTAAAGGAGATTGAAATAAGATATGATCTAGGCAGACCTAGCACTGACACTGACTAAGAGGTTACAGTAATTAGCGACTGAAATGATAATAGAATGATGTACAGCCAAAGACTTTAGCATGATATGAAGTCGATTTTCTATTGAAAATGTGATTTAAAAATCACCTAAAAAACAATATCAGTTGTGTAGATTTCATTATGTAACTACAAATTTCAATGCAACCATAACACTACACCTGACATTCCCAAAAAGATGCAACAGCACTCTGTCTGTAGTTAGGCCTACAACTGAGATCATAATAAAATCTAAATAAATGATAACTAGTACATATATAAAGATGTATGATGTAATGTGTATTGGTCAGGTGTCCACTAACTGTTCCCTATATTGTGTCTATATAGTTGTTCACAATATGCAGTCCTACTTCCTAGTTCTAAATATGTTAGTGACATAATCAGTAGACATGACAAACAATACTTTTGAGCAATATAATTGCTTCAGCTGACGATACGCCAGTTTACAGAAAGCACCTTAAATAGGAATGTACAAATGAACGTGAGCTAGCTAGTAGTCTATCTGACAGGCTATAACGTGAGCACGCTCTAATTCCAACACTAAACAGAACATTTGGTCATATGTTGTCCAAAATGAATACTGCATAATAATTTCTTGTTTATAGAACCGATGTACAAAAGCAATATTGTCTAATTGTACAACATAGAACAAACCAAATGCCTAGTTTATAACCTTGCATGCTCAATACAGCAGGAAAAAATATTTAATTTTAATAATCCATCATGATTAGCCAAGGACACAAAGTAATTTTCTCCTCATTCTTGTTTGAGATTCCACTAGACCAAAAACAGATGGAAAATTTGTTGTTGTAAATTATTATGCTATCTCTGATAGAGCCAGCTCAGGAACTGTTTATGCGTGACTTGACTGGCTTCACTGGGGAGCATCTTTTTGAAATGCACTTCCGAGAAAGCTTAAGATTTAAGAAGTGAGAAAGTACTGGGTGGTGATGGTGTCTGGGACCTAGGAAATTCACTCAGTGTCTTCTGGGAAGAGCTTAACAGGATCACGAATGTATTAGAATTTGGAAGAGGAAGTATGAAAATCCAAAATAGACAGACATAAAACTAACACAAATACAAGTACATTTTATAGGTGAACGTTTTCCTTCAATTTGCCCTGAAACAGTCACTGTAGTGTGGACAGGGAAATTGGAAATCCAACTACATTCGGTAAATCAGATATTCTGTCTTTGGTTTTTGCCATAGTCACAGATAAAACTGAAGTGCAGTATCCCCTCATGCAAAACATAACACTTTCTATTCACAACAGGATGACTGATCCTTAGTAACCTTAGTGACCATAGACAGTGTTATTTTTCCCTTAGCCCCATTTTTGCTAGCAACACATGAGTTTACATAAAAGCGCATGGTTTATATAAAGTTCTTGGCTAAGTTAGCCCACATCTGCACATGCTCAATCCAGGCATTTTCTTCGAGTTCATCCCTGACTTTCAGTTAGAGCAGGAAAGCTTTTTAAAACAGTGTTAATCTTACTAGTGTCAACAACATATTACAAGCATGCTCCTATCTCTGTTTAGATGTTCAATATATCACCTTTTAGCATTTATGATTGGATCTCACTGTACAAAGTCAAAACCAACTTCTGTCTTTGTGTGAACCCTCTCATTAGACATTGGACATATTTTTCACTGCAGAGCATCTGTAAATGCCTTGCAGCTAAATGCAGTCAGGTGTTAATTAACTGCTGTTATTTGTCTCTGAAATCCAACGTAAGGTAAACAGAACTGCTTCAGGAAGTGTCCCATGGTCTTGGCTAGCTCCACAATTCAGCACTTTCCCTGCTCAGAAAATCATTAGCAGCCTCCTGCTGGAGAGAATGCCTGCCACACACCAACAGAAGCAGCTGATTTTTTCTTTTTTTTTCTGAACACATTCATTATAACATTTACTAAGAGACAAAGGCAAATCAAGATAAAGGCAATGGCTCTAGATCATTCAATGGCACCAGACAGGAAGCTGCTTTATACCTTAATGGGATTTTGTCAGCAATGTGTAGTCACATTACCATGCATACGATTTAAAGTGGTATGAATTACATTTCAGTCATGTAGAACTACTAAGTTCCGATTATGTTTCAAATGATTTATTGCACTTTTTGCATTCCACTGGTTTCGAGTTTTTTCTACATTATACAAGGAAACATTTGTTCTCTATTCACTTATGAAGTTTTTCTGAAACAAAGAGCTTCTGGACTGATAACACAGATAAACAAAGCATTAAACACCCTAATATAGCCTGCAGCAATAGTTGGCTACAATAATAATAATTAGGATTAGTAAAAGTGAGTGGACCTTGTTGTGTTTTATACCTTTTGTGTATATCTCTTTTTGGGATCCATATATTACTGGATATAGGTTTGTGCAGCAAAGCTTGAATATAAAATAATTATGTGAAATGTGTGTGCCTTACATTGAGTTTGAAAATATTCATTATTAACCACACACATTCCCATAATGGGAGCTTGAGTCTCTTGGGGTATGCCTGTAAGAGGGTGGTGTTAAATGAAACTAAAGCAATACTAGAGAAAGAAAAGAGAGTGGAGAGATGACCCTGTTTCTCATTACTGCAACTGTTGAAGCACTGTTTCGGCTACAGTCTTCAATTTGCCACGCCACTCACCTGGAAACATATGGCAAAAACAGTGGTGTCCACTCCTGGTCCTGCTGGGTTGTATTGTCCTCAGGTTTGTGTTGTGCCTCTGTACTTTATGGTGTGCAATTGCTTACAGTTCCCTCTGTTGAGCTCCAGTGCATAAAAAGACTTCCAAAAAATAATAGCACAGGTAGCAGCTAAAGCCTGTTCAAATCATGGCCCTTTGAGAACCACGACTGGACACCACCGACCTTTACCAGCCCTGCTCTACCTCTTCAAGGCCCCCATTTGAGCTGAGTGAGCAAAAACTAAATGCAAAAACTAAATGCACACCATTGCATAATGTATAAGTTGACTTAGCGCCTGGCTATAGGGCATTATATTTTGAAACCGATTCCCTTCATGGTGACCATGTAATATATTGAAACGGGCCTCCATGTGTGGCTGCTAGAGCAGGCTCCAGTCAGACCCACCATTCATACCACTGTAGATGCTCCTTTGATGTGGAGATAGCTCCTCTGCTGCTGACCTCCTTTGTGCCACATCTCGCGCAGGGCTGCCAAACTTGCCATGATCTGGACTGCCACTGTACTGGTGCCTTAACATCTCAGGGCTTCCTGTAATCAAACGACCCTTCTGCAGATGTTCAGGAGTCCCTGATAGTATCTGTTTGGGTTCTGGACTGCCACATAGACTTCCAATGCTTGCCCTGTGCTTCTGAAAGAGGTCAGGGCTACCAGGAGGCTGAGAAGACACTGGCAAGTGCCTAGAAAACTGCTCTGGATTGCCTCGCTTGCCTAGCTTTTCTGGGCTGAGACCTCGCATGCCCTTATGGTCAGGACTAGAGAAAGAACCACAGCGAGGCCGGCACACTTGAGGAAAGGTGTGGGCAGCATACTCTGGACTTGTGCTCCTTCTGCGGCTCAGTTGCTCTGGAACTGGCATCTCCTCCAACATCCGGGGCTTGTGGACATGCTCAAGACTGCCTCCAGCTGGACCAGCCAGCAGCTGCTGCTTGTGTGTTAGATGATCAGGGCTGTCGGTGCTGCCTGCACTTGAAGTACTACTCCCATCCCCAACGTCCCTCAGCAGTCCTGGCCCAGGCCCGCTGGCATGTGATAGGCTGCTCTGGCTATCTATAGAGTTCCTGCAGCCTGCTGGACCTCCAGTGCTCAGTGAGCCTCCTGTGCCTCCAGAGCCCTTTTCCTCATCCAGCATGAGACACAGCTCCCTCAGCTCCAGGTTTTCTTTCAGCACCTCCTCCTGCCTCTGTTCAAGCTCCTTCAGCTTCTGCAGGTACAGGGTCACCTCCTTACGCATAATGCCTGCACTGTAGCGGCCGAGGCGCTGCCACTCCCTTGACACCTTTTTTCCCTTCTGTCGGTCATCGTCCAAAAAGCAGCAAAGGTCACGCAACTCCTGGTTATCCTCTTGGAGTTTCTGATTTACCTCCTGCAAAAACAGAAAATAGAAATAATAATCATATATACAAAGTAAAGGGCAATCCCTGTGTGATACCAAAGCCATTGTAAGCATCATAACTACACTGCAACAAACAGGAGGCGTGCTGCATGCACTGAATATGAAACAGAGGAATTAACATTCTGCTATGCTCCAGACTTTTTGTCTTATGTCCAAAAAATAGCATAAAGTAATATAAGTATGTTGTAATTAGTACAAAAACTGCATGAATGATAGTGACTTTAAAATGAACATTAACATTAATACTAATACTAATACTAATAGTAATATAGGATTGTGCGAGTGGTAACTGAAACACTATAGATAGGATTGTGACCAGAACATGGTGAATTTGAAACGCAGAATTCAGAGTCTCTGATAGGTCATTGATAGATTTTTTAAATGCAAGTCACTTTGAATAAAATGTATACCAAAATCCATGTTACTGATAAATTCATATTGCTCCACAATTGTATGATTTCTCCACTCCTTGCTTTTTTTTTCCCTTTCTTTCTCCAGTAGCATTTTTTTTTTAGGTGGGTGGGGACACTATACTGCAACATCCACAAACCAGCTCTAAAATACACTGCCCCATAATATAATGGCAGGGAAAAAAACATTTGACCTCCAGGTTAGGCCAACATCCAAGACCGCCTGTGGTCCCTGGTGTAACCACTGAGCAGTTGCCTTTCAAACATCTATGGCCAGCATCTCTGGAATGCTAAGTAATCTGAGATCCAGGCATTGACTCATCTCTGCATCTTTTCATGGTCCAGAAAACTTCTTTACAGAAAATGAACGAGAATAGCATATTATCCATTATATTTAAGGAAACATTGAACTAAGCAAGTTTAAATGAACAAATAACCAATTTAATACTATACATGTTAATTGAATGTATCAGTGTTAAATAAGCATTGTAATAGTTCATTTTGAACAGTGTAGGCGTTAACAATGGGTTCTTCTCTGCATCTATGCGATTCTCACACTGCTTTTCAGCAAATATGAAAGTTTTTTAATATTAAGTTTAAATTATGCGTGGTTTCTTTGCGAAACGGTAGAATTGTGAATCTTAAATCTGTATCCCCCCAGTCGCAGCGTTTTACCTTCAGTCCCCGGATCTCATTTAGGTGCTGCTGGAGCCTGCGGTTCACCTCTCGGATCAGGTTTCCGTGTTCCACTATGGCGCTCATCTTCTCGGCCTCGGCTTTACGCAGCCGCCGCACCAGCTCATCTTTACTCCACTTCAGGAGCTCCTGGTCCGTGACTTTGGACAAATCCTCGGTGCAGCTTTCCGCGCTCTTTGCTGCACCTGACTGCAGCTGTGCTTGGGTCGGCTTCTCCATCACCTTCACCAACTCAGTGGCGCACAGAAAGCGCCCCGCTGCCGCCGAACTGTGCAAACAAGACGCAAGACGCCCAGCGCAGACGCTTCTGCAGGAAATGTGCTTGGATCCGAATCAGGAGACTCTCATAGTGAGACTCCCAGTGCGGTGCATGCGGTCCGTATAAACCTGCAGCTGCAACCTGAGAGTACCGGGAAGAACTTGTCTTCCTTCTGCTTCTCCTCAGGCTGGCTAAAGCCCGTATTTAAGCAAGAGATCTTGATCCTTACCTCTTGTTTCTTCCGTCATGTCTCCATTTCAGTGATCAGTATGAGAGCAAGACCCGCCATGGAGGACCGACACTGACCACTACAGCATCACACATCCGTAGCGCAGGCCAGCAAACCGGTGCACAGCCCTGTCTCTCTCTCTCTCTCTCTCTCTCTCTCTCACACACACACACACACACACACACACACTCTCTCTCTCTCTCTCTCTCTCTCTCTCTCTCTCTCGCCCACTTCCTCCTAATAGGGATGGCCTAGCACTTTTTATTGTCGAGCTCCACCTGCTGTTTTCATTTTGAGTTTTTACATTTACATGCAAACACAAAGCTTGTGTAGAAATCCCCTTAAAAATGAGTACCACCTTTCCATCCCTCACTCTCTCCCCCTCGCCCTTCTTCTCTCTCTCTCTCACACACCCACACCTAAGGTTTTCTGTTTCTGTCATTTATCAGAGTGTAATAAGAAAACCTGGACTTTTTCATTTACTTACGGACCCATCAAATGGCTTTTAGCCTAAAACTGTTTACATCGGAGGCAAAGTCCATTATAAACAGTGGTGCTTCTTCTTAACCTTTTGTCAAGAGTGGAGAAGCTGGAATTTAGGAAAACAGGAAACGTGTTTGGATTGGTTTCTTTTTATGTACGTAATAGAAAGTGGTCTTACACTGTAGGTCGGAATTAACATGAGCCAAGACAATAAAATGCTCTTATTAATTTAACTGATCCCCCCCCCCCCCTCTGTCTCTCACTCTTTCTTCTCGTTTCTTTCTTTCTCACCATCTAACTCTTTCTTTGTCTCTCTCGATCGCTCGCTCTCACTCTATTTCTTGCTTTTAAATAGAATTAAAATACAAATAAAACGTTTATTATGTCACATAGACAATAAAAAATGTACAGCTCCGTGTTCCAGAATACGTCACTACTTTAAAATGCATCCATAAAATGCGTTGAATGTTAAAGGTGTCGCGACGCCCACATTCCTCACGTGACTCTCCTTGTGCTTGTAACTATAGAACACTGTCTCCTTAAGCATGTATAGTGTTCATTATAATCACGCAAATAATTACATTCTTTTTTTTTTTTTTTTTTTTTGTAGAGTGAATACTTAAGTGCATTATTTTATTTTAACTTTCTTATACTTTTTTATATTTCATCCACCGTTGGGTTTTGGTAGGAAGCAGAAGATAAGATAAGCTTTTCCCCTCCTTTTTTTCGCTTGTCATCATTTCTTCCCTCTTAATAAGTAGAGCAGGTGCGGTGTTGGTAGTCGTTTGTTTGACCACAGGTGAGTACATCGTACTATTACCCATATTCATTTTTTGTTTGTTTAAGTATGTCTAACTGTTTTTAAATGAACTTAATTTCTACTGTACATTATTAATCTTGCGACTACGAAGTCTAATCTGATACAATGTGCAGGGAAGCAACCAAGAAAACACATATAATTAGATAAAACACGAACCTGAATGCGTTTAAAAAGTATGAAGAAGTGTGTGTGTGTGTGTGTGTGTGTGTGTGTGTGTGTGTGTGTGTGTAATGCAGCATTCATACTTTCTTTTTTTTCTCAGGCTCGAGCTGTTCACATAACATTCCAGCTAGAACTTCTGGTCATTTTGGAAAAATGAAGACCACAATTATTTTCCCATGTTGTGTTCTCTTTATGGCCTGTTTTTCTCCTGGAGGATGTTGGGAAGCACCATGGTTTTGTCATGATTACATATGTCCAGTTTACACTGTTGTAAATACATATGAGGTAGGATTTGCCACTGAATGTTGTCCACTGATGTTTTGATTTTATGTAAATCATAGTCAGTAATATCATAAATCTATAAACATCTGTTTATTTTCTGTTTGGTCGATAATCAGAGTTTTGAGGAGCGTCTGTACGAAGCCAGTCAGTGGATTACTACAGATATTTCAAGCACCAAAGCCAGTGACGTCCAAGAAGGCTTTTGGAAACTGTATGACTTTATGCAAGGGGAAAATAAGGAAGGTAATGACAATTCTGAAATATAAGAGTGACAATTGTGATGCTTGTGATACAGTACATCTTAAAAGCTTGTAATGTTTTTTTAGGAATGAAAATTACTATGACCAGGCCGGTATTGGTGTCAGTACGTGAGGGAGTTGAGAATGGAGATAGTCAAGTGTCAGTCTCCTTCTTCATCAGTGCAGACATTGTCCCCCCTGAACCTAATGATGAGACCATCAAGTATAAAAACCTACCCTCTGCAACAGTGTATGTAAGGTAAGACCAAGTATATACTGTATACTATATATATATGTGTATATATATATATATATATATATATATATATATATATATATATATATATATATATATATATACACTGTATACATATAGATGTTTCAAATTTCTCCATATAAAATATTACTAAAATGTATAATATATATTTTTATTACTTTTTAAAACACACAGAGTTGTCGCCAGTGTCATGTCCTTGCAATTATTATTGTTAAAGTGCATTGAAACCTTGCAACAGCAACCTGATCCAGCCCTGAAAATGATTTCACTATGTTCTTCTTTTGTCAAGGGCATTTTTAAATACCAAGCTGTTTTGCAGCAGTAATACCAGTGACACAATTCTCTTAATATCAGTGTGTTTGGGTGAAGGTTACAGATTACATATAAGGTTAAGATGACTGATTGATCTATTTGTGAAATACACTTAAAATCACAAGGCTACAGTTTCTTCGATTGTGTTTTATAAAGTGACTTACAGACATTAAAAAATACCCATAGTTTTATACCAAAAAATTATTCCAAGTCATGTGAAACTCTTCTAAAGTAATCCAAAAATAAACAAAAAGGCAAAAAATACATGATCAGATTTGAATATTTCCATGATTCTTTTATGAGGGCTTTTTTATCTGTCTGTCTTTTGAATCTTCTCTGTATATACTATCTTCTAACTGCTTCATATTAACATCTTGAAGAGCATTTTACAGTCTTGACCATTGAATAATTCCATTATAATAATAATGGTCTTCTTTCTCAGGCTATATTTGAAATACAGTATTCCCCTGCTTTACTGCAGTTCGAATCTCGTGCCAGTTTACAGCGGAATTGCATTTGCCACATAACTAATTTGTTAAGCTGATTTTCCCGATGTCTTGCGGATAGTACGATAGACCAAAAAACTTATAGGGAATTGTTTTTATGGAGTTTTATGTTGAAATAATGAAATAAAAATATAATTATTAATTATAAAATTAAATAAATGTTAATACAGTACAGTACCGTAAATATAAAATAGCTTTTTTTGGGGTGGTGTCCGTTTATCGCAGTTTTTTATTTGTTGATGTTTTAGGAATTTAACCACCGTGATAAACAGGGGATTACTGTAATTGTTTAAATCATTTTATTGCTTTCAAACTAATGCCTTATATCCGGCAGGGTGTTTGACGGATTTGCATCTGAGGTCAATGGGCTGGAGAATGTGGACAAACTGAAGAAGGATGTGCAAGCTGCAGGGAAACTATTTGACAAGACAAGGTTTGAGGGGGCTGGATACGATTCTCCATGGACACTCATTAACAGACACAATGAAGTATGGATCTATGCTGTCTGAGTAGCATTTTAACAGTTGTGAAGCACAGATATCACATTACTGTTACAAATGAATAATCTCTTAATAAACTTATTTTTCCTATGTGCAATAGCCTGTATTACTCATACTATAATTGTAAAAACTTTAAGGCAAAACATATGTGGATAAAATAGTTTAAAAAAAATGGCTTCTGCCAAAGTGTTTCTTCAAAATTTTAATTCAAATAAAGGTTTGAATCTTCTTTTTTAGTATTTTTTGAAAACAGACAATAACATATAAAGTGTGGTATTATTGGTATTTCCTTTACTGGCTGCAATTTGTTCTTGTAAAATGACCTCTCTTCAGTTCATAAATTAGTGTCAAATGTTGACCTGTAGACCCTGCAGGAGCTGTTCAGCTTGACTGTCAAAAGTCTGTTCCTATAGTGGATTTGTTATTAAGTGTTTAAGCTTGTTGAATACGGACCCATTAAAAATCCTAATTATTATCATTTTAGGGGAAGTGTGTTGAAAGGGAAACAGTTAAAGCAGCTGAAATTTCAGAATGAAAAGCTGTGTAATTATTTATGATTGACACACATGAAATGTGATTGCATGCAATAAAAAAAAAAGGTTTGGACTGAATTCTATAAAATATATTCTCATCAACTTAAGATTGATATAAAAATAGACCAATTACAATATATATTTTTAAGATGTCCCTCATGTTTTTAGTTTTACTATTTTAAAGAAGACATATTTTTCAACAAATTAACAGAAAATTAAGAAATATACAATGTTTTTAGGGTGTTTTAATTTGGTTACAATAAAAATTCCTGAACAACAAAAAAATAATAATAATTTAAAAAAAAGTTTGTTGTGAAGATATTTTTTGACTTATGTATTTAAAAATGATGAGTATGAAAATAATGTAGATCAGTCAGCTTTATCAAGTCTGACCTGAAATGCAGTGTTGAAACTTCTTTATCAACAGACTGATCTGTAGGTAAACACCCTGATGAAAATCTCTAGGTTAACTCTGAGAAAACAAGACGCTGCGTTGAAAAGCTTTGGGAACGTGCCCGAGTGTTCATGCTTTGAAATAATGTGTGTAATCAGTCAAAAATTAGACGCTGGCCTTTACTGGTGGGGTGACGTCTCGACCAGAAAGTATTAAACGCATATCGAGTTAAGGCAGTGGCAGCTTCTATAAGGGAGAAGGAAGCACTGCAGGACACTGGAGGTGTGGCATGGAGACGCAGCGTCTCATTCCCTCAGGAAACTAGGGTTACATACATAACCTAGAGATGTTCCCTTTTAGGAACATCCTTTCAAGCTGCATCGAAATGCTTTGGGAACGAGTGTTGAATCACACCAGACTGACCAGTCCCTGCCTAGTGTGTGTCTGTCGAACAAGCTAGAGGAGGACTGAGGGGCCAGGAGTGGCACTGCGGTCTAGGTTATAGAACCGCACGAAGGTCAGCGGCGTGGACCAACCCGCAGCATTACATCTGTCTTGGAGGGGAACTCCAGAGAACCAAGATTTTGAGGCAGCCACACTCTGGATGAAGTGAGCTCTGACCCCGAAGGAAGCGAGGAGACCAGAGGACTCATAAGAAGATGTGATAGCATTAACAATCCACCTGCTCAGAGTCTGTTTATTAGATTAGATTAGATTAGATTCAACTTTTTGTCATTACACATGTACAAGTACAAGCCAAGGAAATGCAGTTTGGGTCTAACCAGAGTGCAATATCAGCAAGTGCAGGATATACAGTGTTTACATGATTTACATAAATTAAATCATTTTTAGCAGGGAGACCTCTCTTGAGAGGGCTGTAGCAGATGAGCAGCTGATCGGTCTGAGCCAATTCATTTTCTCCTGGTCTGGGGCCTGGAACAGAGGAGGACAGAATGCCTGTAATCTTACGGTTCTTGGGACGACTGAGGGCACCTTGGGGATGTAACCTGTATGGGGTACAGGAAGGTGCTAGTCATACCTGGGGTAAACTCCAGAAAGGAGGGGGCCACAGAAAGGACCTGCAGGTCCCCTAATCTCTTGAAAGAGCAGATGGCCAACAAGAACGCAGTCTTGATTGAAAGGTGCCTTGGCTAGAGGCTCGAAGGGGGGTTTAGACAGAGCCCCCAAAACAACGGCCAGGTCCCACCCAGACACTCTAGGTCGTACCGGGGCCCTCAGTCTCCTGGTGCCGTGGAGAAATCGTGTTTTACCATTGGGACTCTGCCCAGAGATTGCCCCGGCCACGGGTAATCCATTCGACTAATCCATTAGTCGAAATGGGGGACGCGTAGACTTTTAGGGTGGACAGAGCCAACCCCTCAGTGAACTGCCCCTGGAGGAAATCCAGCACTGAACCAACCGGGCAGTGAACTGGATCCATCTGGTGGTGCTCACACCACGAGCAGAACAGATGCCACCTGTCTCTACCACCTCGAATCCCGTGAAGACAGGGTGGAGGAGACCCGAACTGAATCGAGTAGCCTCGCTCTACAGCCAAGTTATGTAGCATGGCTACGGCGCAGGTCACAATGAGCGTGGCGCAATATGCGCAGATCTGCTTATCTGATCTGCTTACTGGAGGGCCTTTCTGCTCATGAGCCGGCCAAGTTATGTATTTTATTATTTATTATTTTTTTAATACAAGCAGTGGATCCCTCGGGAACCCGAACAAGCTCCGCCTTAACTCCATAGCTCTTCGCGCCTAGCTCGCAAAGCACCCCCCCCCCCCTTCTCAAAGGAAGAGAGGCGGAGCTAATGCTTTTGTCGCAGGGGGAAGAAACCGCTGAACGGCGTGCTTCCGAGCCTGTGAGTGAGTGCTAGACCAAGCAGGTGAGTTTGGGGAAATGGAAAAGCCTGACTCGAAACCCTCTGCGAAGTCCATTTGCGAGCCCCAGGCACCGCCGCGCCGCTCCACCTCAGCGAGAGCGGGGGCAGAACCGCGAGGAGCACGAGCTCTATTCTCAGATCCGTTTTGGAGCGGAGCTGTGGCATTAACATGCAACCGGCTCTCTCGAATACCGACTAGCATGCTCCACTCCCAGGAAAAAAAAATAAATATATATATATATATTTTTTTTTTTCTTCTCCGACAAACAATTGACAGACAATTCAACACATGCTTCGTGAACAAACAGAAGCTGTCGCTGCCTTCACTTGATATGTGTTTTATACTTTCTGGTCGTGACGTCACCTCACCGATAACGGCCAGCGTCCAATTTTTGACCGATTACACACATTATTTAATTATTTGTGTGCGTTCCCAAAGCGTTTCGACGCAGCTCGAGTTCCTGACAGGAAACCTTATTGCACTTCTTTCTTCTCATTTAACTGCAAAGAATCAATCGTAAAGTATGAAAACTACAATGAACACTTGTCAGTGTTGCTAGCATGCTGTCAGCTGTCATTCCAGGTGTAGACTAGCTGAAGCTGAGTGGTCAGTGATGGGCTGGCTATGTTTATGAATATGCGTTTTTCTCTTTGTTTGTATGTATACTCCTTGCTGAGAAGGAAAAAAATGGGTCAGGCCGCTGGAGACTGTGTGTCACCGTGACTGATCTGCAGTCAGCCTAATTAGTCCTTGTTTCTCTCCCTCTGGCAAAGCAGGAGAATGTGATGAGCCTGCAGTTTACCTCGGCTGCAGTTCCACGTGTCCTCTCTTAGCTCTTAGAACAGGAAAATTGGATACATCTGGACAGAACATTCTAGGGCCATCTACCATACCTTTGTTTATGTATTTATTTATTCTGGACATGAGCACTTGTACACAGCAGGTGAGGCCATTTTAAAACTGAATAAAATGTAGGGAATGCAGAATTTTTGTCAGATGTTTCCAGATCCTGCTCCCACAAAAGAAAATTTACTGTACTGAAATTTTCCTCTCTAAAATGTGAATACATTATTATGTATGCTTCATTTTAAATTAGTATAGTAAATCTTAGAATCTTAGAACAATTTTTTAAGGTATATAATTGGACATGATGGCCCATTGTTTGCCCTTATTAATTAGAGTAATGCTTTGAAAAGTATAATAAGTGCTACAAGACACACACTAAAGTCACAAAAGATATACTCTTGAGGGTACCACCTCAGACACAAAGAAAGCTTTTTCTGCGATTGTAAAATATTACAGCTTTATTCTACAAAACATTGTACTATTGACATGCAACGTATCCAACAAAATTAACCTCCTGAAAAATATATAAAGCATTCTTGACACTTGTAATTAAAATCTGCCATGTCTAAAAGCAACAGAATATTTGCTCATATTTGGTGAAAATATTTTTTCTTATTTTCTAATCTAATTTAAATGTATTAAATAGAATATATAGAATATAAAAAAAAATATGTATTTGTACATATTAGCTATTGCAACTTATTTATATTTTTTATTAAAAGGTACTCGTGTGTATACATCCAAGCACACTGTATGCTCCTGTACACTAGATGGCGGTGTTGCCTTTTACTCTTCCAAATGAGCCCATCAAATTACATTTTGTTAACGGTGTTTTAAAGTTAATTTTAAAATTTACAAGGTATTGTGTATTGTGTATAGTTTGGACAGCAATGTCAAATCTTTAAATTTTCATTTATTTATGTAAATTCCAAATTTTAACAAAGAGTAGAGAGTGTTAGATTATAGTATCCTTTGACTCTGACAGATCTCTGACAGTGCAATCGCATTTGGTTATTGAAGCTTGTGGGCAGTAGCTCACTTTACTCATGTACTGGAACAGCACTATGCAGACTCTTTCCTTCTCACAATGGGAAGCTGGGCACGCTGTGGCCTCCTCATATACTGACTCATGGTCTCCATGGTTACACCTCTATAGCAAGAAGCTGGCCATATTAGTCAGAAACGTAATTATACCTTTATGTACATGCATCTGTAATAGCCCCAAGATGTGTTCCTATGACTCATACAGAATGCCTTCGTTCACTTATCGTTTATTTCGATCTGGATCACGGCTGTCAGGTATATTTGTAATCTGGTCTGAAAGGAGGCTTTCTGTTGCCTGGCTGCAAAGCGGGCGAACAGTCATTTTTGCATTTGGACCAAGAATAAGCTTGAAGTCCTGAATGCATCCTTTTCTTCTGAAAAAGCTTGCCTAAGCACATCAGCTTCTAGTTGGTCATGGTAGACCTTTTTTTGCATGATGGAACGTGTTGGAAAAAAGAAGATTTCACAACAAATGCCAATTATTTGTTTAAAAGAATGACAATTTATTAATCAATTAATTCAAGTAATTTTTTATGTGTCAAAGATGGTCTACCAGCTTGACCAGCTCGGCCTGTGATTGGCACCTGGTCTCTGGTGAGCAGAGAGTTTTATATATAGTTTGCATATATTTATATATCTTTACAAGCACTGTTTGGAAATATTTACAATATAAACTTGCCACAGTTTTCAATGTTGTTGGATTTTTTAAAGCCTGAGCCAAGAGTTGTTTAGTAGTAGTCATGGGAAATAATCTTATCAGAGCTAGTTTCCTGGAAAATGTACTTATATGGCTTTCTGACCGATAAGGTAAAGTAAGAGCTCAACACTCAACCATTCTGCCTTCTCCATTTCTATGCTGTTCTACTGAAACATTTCCATCTCCATGACTGCCTTTTAATCTCGTTCTCCCCCACTCCTTCTCATTTTGTCTCATTTTAGAAAGTTACTAGATCACAGCCCACCATTATCTCTAAGTTATTATATGTATTTATATTTATTTTAATTATTGTGTTCTTATAGTTACTAGCTTGACTAAACAAAATCCTTAAATTAGAAAAAGTAATGTCTTGATGTCAACTTAGACCTTATGCTTTCTTAATGGAAAGTTCAAGAATAAACAGATTTATTACAGTTTACAGTGTATATATACAGTGTATATTCTGTGTTAGCCTCTCAGTTGATCTCTTTCTCTTTCTGCTCGAAATGGGCCAGATTCCTCTGTGAACTAAGCATCTCATTGCAATCCCATAGCAATGTCCTCCTCTGTGTTGTATTTGAGATTTAGGTACCTTGCTGTACCTAAATGAAGGTGACTCACAGAAACTACACACTAAAAGTAGGGCAGCTGTTTGCTGTGCAAAGTTTCTGCAGACATTTCAACCTATAACAAAATTTCTCATAAGCAAAAAAGTCTTCCATAAATACCTTGCTCTATTATTGATGATGCTGCCTTTTATTTATAGGCATGATGATACCCTGCCAAAAGTTCTCCATAATAATGCTTTGAGAATAAATAAAAACACAGAGTTCCACATGGACCTTATGGGAAAATGCTGAGCATGGCAAACACAAGTTCTGTTAGAGTCACATTTATGAATTAACAACTCGGTTCATCCCACATGAAAACTCCAGTAATATTGCAGTAGCAAGCAATATTTAAAGTGCAAGTATGTTCTCCCATAGCTGCCTCTTTCACTTTTTCTCTCTCAAAGAAATTGCATTCATCCTGATAGTACTAGAATGCCTTGTTTTTCATGGGCATAGGCTGTGTTGAAATAGATGCTATGTTAAATGAATAGCAGTTTGTAGGTCAGGTTTTATCACAAACCTTTGGGCACCTCAGCACTTCTCCTGTCCCTTTTATGTACCTCACAGCATGTATTAGAGTGTTTTCTTTTTCCAACAGAAAGGTTTGAGGTTTTAGAGCATTTTTTTTTTGGTAATGGCAGTTTTGTGTTGTGAATATTCTAGCACTTGTTAAAAGTTTTATCATTTTTCCTTAAATGTTCTGAGTCTGGTCCCCATGCATTCATCAACAGTTCTGCAGTCTGCAGGTTTGCAAAGTCCAAAAGTCTATTATTATATCACATCAGTAGATTTTTTTTTGCTGATTTTCAAATCTGATTTGTCAGAATAGATTGAATCAATTTCTACAACATGCCTCTGACACTATTTTTTATACATTATTGTTTCTATAGTAACAGCTCCTTTACAAGGACCCAATGTACATCCAAGTATTATTATCCAAGTATTAAAATCTGGCTGTTTATATATATATATATATATATATATATATATATATATATATATATATATATATATATATATATATATATATATATACAAACACATATAGCACATATTTGATTTACCATTTTTACTAGAAATATGAATAAGTAAACATAAAAACACTCTTTTGTTACTCAGATATAAAAAAAACCCCCAAAAAATAAACAAAAAAATTAATAAATTTATTTTTAATCGTAAACATTTGTTTCACTGATGTGCCAAGTCATAAATAAAGCACCAAAATCCGTCATAATGCAAATGTTGCGTTTGGTATCCTGATGATTTATGTAATTTAAAACACCATAATTACTTTAAGACTCTTAGAAGAATATTTTATCTTTATGCTTTATGTTTAGTATGGTTTCACTAATAATAAACATACATTTGCATAAAGCATTTATATTCGTACATGCCCATGCTGATTAGGGTATTAAAAACTTCTTCTTCTTCTTTTGGCTTCTCCCATAAGGGGTTGCCACAGCGGATCATCTGTCTCCATACCCCCCTGTCCTCTTCATCTGCCTCTTTTAACCCAACTACCTGCATGTTTTCCCTCACCACATCCATAAACCTTCTCATTGGCCTTCCTCTTTTCCTCCTTCCTAGTGGCTCCATCCTCAGCATTCTCCTCCTCATCCTACATGCGCTGTCCCTCTAATAAACTCATTTCTAATCCTGTCCATCCTCGTCACTCCCAACGAAAACCTTAACATCTTCAGCTCTGCTACCTCCAGCTCAACCTCCTGTCTTTTACTCAATGCCACTGTCTCTAAACCATACAACATTGCAGGTTTCACCACAGTCCTATAAACTTTCCCTTTCACTTCTGCAGATACTCTTCTACCACAAATCACTCCTGTCACTCTTCTCCACCCACTCCACCCTGCCTGCATTCTTTTCTTCACTTCTCTAACATACTCTCCATTACTTTGCACTGTTGACCCCAGGTACCTGAACTCCTTCACCTTCTCCACCTCTTCTCCCTACAACCGCACCACTCCACTGCCCTCCCTCTCATTCACACACATGTACTCTGTCTTACTCCTACTGACTTTCATTCCCCTTCTCTCCAGCGCATATCTCCAGCTCTCCAGGCTCTTCTAAACCTCACCACAAATCACAATATCATCATAGTCCAGGGAGACTCCTGTCTGACCTCGTCCTTCAACCTGTCCATCACCACTGCAAACAGGAAAGGGCTCAGTGCCGATCCTTGATGCAGTTCAACCTCCACCTTGAACCAGTCTGTCGATTCCTACTGCACACTTCGCTGCTGTCACACTGTCCTCATACATGTCCTGCACCACCCTCACATACTTCTCTGACACACCTGACTTCCTCATAAAATACCAAAACTCCTCTCTCTGCACCCTGTCGTACGCTTTCTCTAAATCCACAAACACACAATGCAACTCCCTCTGACCTTCTCTATACTTTTCTATCAACATTCTCAAAGCAAATATTGTATCTGTGGTTCTCCTCCTCGGCATGAAACCATACTGCTGCTCACAGATGGTCACCTCTTCTCTCAGCCTGGCTTCCACTACTCTTTCCCCTTAATTTCATGGTGTGACTGATCAACTTTATTCTCCTGTAGTTACTGCAGGTCTGCACATCTCTCTTATTTTTAAAGATCGGTACCAGCACACTCCTTCTCCATTCCTCAGGCATCCTCCCACCTTCCAAAATCTTGTTAAACAATCTGATTAAAAACTCCACTGCCATCTCTCCGAAACATCTTTATGTTTCTACCGGTATGTCATCTGGTCCAACCGACTTTCCACTCTTCATCCTCTTAATCGCTGCTCTCACTTCCTCCTCACTAATACTATCCACTTCCTGCTTTACCATCTCCATACCATCCAACCTTCTCTCTCTCTCATTTTCCCCATTCATCAGCTGCCCAAAATACCTTCTTCATCTTCTCAAAACACTCTCCTCACTAGTCCACACGTTTCCATCTTCATCTTTTATTGCTCTAACTAGCACATCCTTCGCAGTTAGGTCCCTCTGCCTTGCCATTCGGCATAATCCTTTTCTTTCATCCTTTTATCCTTCCTTAGTGTCCAACTTCTCCTACAGCTCCTCATATGCCTTTTCTTTGGCTTTTGCCACATCCCTCTTTAACTGCTGCCGCATCTCCTTGTACTCCTGCCTACTGTTCTCATCACTCTGTCGATCCCAATTCTGTTTTGCCAACCTCTTTCTCATTATGCTTTCCTGCACGTCCTCATTCCAACACTACATCTTTTTGTCTTCCTTTATATTTCCAGATGTCTCACCAAGTACCTTTCTAGCTGTCTCCCTTATCACTTCTGCAGTAGTTGCCCAATCATCCAGCCTATCATCAACCTCTTCACCACCACCGAGCACCTGTCTGACCTCTTCCCTAAATCTCACACTACAGTCTTCTTCCTTCAGTTTCCCACATCTTATTCTTCTTTCAGTCCTCACTCTCCTCCTCTTCTTCACCTCCAAAACTATCCTACAGACCACCATCTGATGCTGTCTAGCTACACTGTCCCCTGCCAACACCTTACAGTCTCCAATCTCCTTCAGGCTGCATCTCCTACATAGAACATAGTCCACCTGTGTGCACCTTCCTCCACTCTTATACTTCACCCTATGATCCTCCTTCTTCCTAAAATAAGTGTTCACCACTGCCATTTCCATCATTTTAGCAAAATCTACCACCAACTGCCCTTCCACATTCCTCTCCTTAAAGCCATACCTACCCAACACCTCCTCATCTCCTCTGTTTCCTTCACCTACATGCCCATTTAAGTCTGCCCCAATCACCAATCGTTCATTCCTAGCTACACCTTCTACCATTCATCTAGCTCACTCCAAAATTCTTTCTTCTCCTCCATCTCACAACCCACTTGTGGAGCATAAGCACTGATGACATTCATCACCCCTTCAACTTCCAGCTTCACATCCACTACACTCTTTCTGTTCTCTACCTTCAGAATCACCCCCTCACCATTTCTCTTTCCATCCACACCATGAAAGAACTGCACTCTCCTACACTTCTCCTTTCCCTGTTGTCTCTGTAGACGTCTTCCTTCATCCCCTCCTTCTCCTCCTTATAAAAATGCGTTTATATATATATATATATATATATATATATATATATATATATATATATATATATATATATATATATATATATATATACACATTTCGAGTGAGGGCACCCTCTTCGGAGAGTGCCCATCGGGAGCAGAGCTATCGCATAAACATGTGAGCAAAGTGCTGGCAGTCGGCTCCCTCGAGAACTTACTTAGCATGCTTCCAAGCAAGCCAGACATAGGCTTAGTGATATATCTGGGAAGTGTGCTTAAATTTCTTAGAAGCCGTCATTTTTTGACAAACAATGACATGAAATACACACAGAGCGCTTCATGAACAAACAAAAACTGGCGCCAGATTCACTCCATGTGCTTTTTATAGCTTCCTGGTTGTGACATCACCCCGCCGGTGATGCCGCACCTTCCATTGAACAGATTACACATGTGATTCAGAGCGTGGAAAACGAGAACTATCTAAACCCAACGTGACCCAAGTGCACTACTCTCCAGAGAAGTCTGGCCAGAAGTGGTCTTAATGGCAGAATTACAGCCAAAAAGCTATACATCTGACATAGAAGCTAGAACAAGCAAGTCAACTATGCACAAAACCATAGGAACTGAGGTGGCAGTAAGTGCTCTGGATCGATGAGACAAAATATTAAATATTTGGCTGTAGCAGAAGGCATTTGAAGAGCTGAAAGTTTTCATTCTGCAAATGGAGATGGATACAGCAAATACTTATCCATCATGCAATATGATCAGGGAGGTGTCTGATTAGCCCCAGATTTATTCCACAGGGGGACAACGACCCCAAACATGCATAGCAATTATAATAAGAACTATCTTCAGTGAAGAAATTATTATTTAAAGTCAACGTTATGAGCCCTGATCTTAACATTATCGAGATTGTCTGGGATTAAATTCTGGGATTTGAGGCAGCCTACATCCACAGAATATCTGTGGTTACTTCTCCATGATGGTTAAATTGACATACCCAAAGGTATTGTTGCATCATACCAAAAAAGGGGCTGTAATTGTTGCCAAAGATGCTTCAAATACGTTTTGTAAAATTTGGGCATCTAAATTCATCATATAGTATATTGATAGTTATACACTAGGTTACTATAGTAAAAAAAAAATTATAATAAAATAAAAAAATTATATATATATATATATATACCGGGATACGCATGCGCGATAACAACGACCGCCGTGAACCAACATATACCAACAATAACGGACAGTAAGAGTGTGGAAGTTTAAATAGGAGCTGGTGATGATGATAAACGAGCACCATATGTGCGCGATTGAAGCCCGGAGCTTCAGAGAAAGCGGCCGAGAAAGCACCTGACACGCTGAAGGGGGCTGAAGGGGTTGTGGCAGGTGGATTCCTGACAGATAAACATGTACTGTATGTATTTTTATAGCATGACTTCATCAAACAAATCGCAGCAACGCTGTTGTGTAAAAAATCCTTCAAAAACACGTGCATGCACAGTCTCATTTATTAACGCACATCATGTACATAAAGAAATTTCAAGCACGTTAATATATTGCCGCCATTTTGATTTTCGTTTATCTCGATCATCGGTTACCTCGATGCTTTTTGGCGACCCCCTAGGACATCGACATAACCGGGTTCCACTATATATATATATATATATATATATATATATATATATATATATATATATATATATATATATATATATATATATATATAATTTTAGTTTATTTGATGATTTTATGATATTTTCTTGAATTATGTGTTTTTTATGTATTATTTTTTTAATCATGTAATTTATGTTTTCCTGACACTAAAATCAAATAGAAAGTTCCAAAGTGAAAAATGTAATCATCCAAATCTAGAAAAACAATAATCTAGACCCAGTGCATTACACAGACATTAAGTTCATTTGTGCTACAGTGGGTCTGTGGTTAGAAGAATAATATAAAGTTGACTCCTGTCTTTCAGCAGTCTTCTTAAACAGCCCTGAACCAAATATTCCAAGAATCTTCACTTGGCTCAGCATGCCTTGGTCAAGCTGAGATTCTTCCCACATACTTGTATATATTTGTGTATGCACTCTGGCTCAAAAACAATAAATGATAAAGACAGTCTACACACTGAGAAAAGGCCAGTGTAACCTCATTATTATTCTTCACATTTTTGATGTATAAACTAGGTAGATTCATAGTGTGTAAGGGACCAGCATTGTCTAGGTAATTCTAAAAACTTTTCATAAAGAAAGTCCTACTCTGGTTCGAAAAAACTCTCTTTAGTCATTATGCCCAATAGCTACTTACAGAATTCATCATTATGGTTTTTTTTTTTACTAGTATTGCAAAAAAGCACAATACATCTTTGACCAATGCCACAAACAAACTGAGTTCTGCACCTCTCAGTTGATCCCCTTCTCCTTCTCCTCAATGTGACAGCAGGGTGCAGTGATTTCCTCAGAGGACAGAGCGCTGTCCAAACACATAAAAAGTCATGGTCTGCCTGCAGGGCCTCATCTCCTCCAGTCCAATGTGGTGTTTGGGTAAAGTGCAAGCAAATCTCAGAGGTGTTGTCTGGTCAGCTGTCTTTCCTTTCTGATGGCTTTCACCTTTAACTTAAAATGCTAAACTTTTTTATATTTTATTATTTGGTTGTGTATTTAGCAATGGATAATATATATTTTTTAGCACAGACATTGTGTGATGGTGGAAATATGTAATATTTGGGCATTTAAACTTTAACTTATTATTATTCAAATTGAATCCTTGTCCTCCTACTTAATTACATTTCCCAGAAGAAAGACTTTTAATAGTCTTTTAATAAAGCCTGATTAAAGGTAATTTCTTCTTTCATACAGCTAATGACTGAACACAACACAGCACTCAAATGGACTAAGTGTAGCATCTGATAATTTTGGGATGATCATTTAACCAACATTATTGTTTATTTAAGCAGAACAATACTTATTAAGAATAGTAGCAATTCATTACTGAATATGATCTTATAATATACATTATAAAATTATTCAATGTCAACCTTGTTGCTTGGCCCTCCCTCAGTCAAATGGGTCTATATGCCAAAATAAAGTTCACATAAAAATGTCTCTCGTGCCTTTCTAGCAGGATCTCTATGAAACGTGAAAAAACATATTGAGGTAAGTTTAACTTATTTGTAGACATTAACTGACTAAGTTTGCCTGTTATCTTTGCTAATGCTAGGTTAGACAAAGCATCAATTCTAGTAACTCAGATAAATAACTAGGTAGTATCTCAAATTCTGGATAATGGTAGGTATTGATAAAATCTGCTAAATGAGATTAAGTAATGTGTTCTGGCAAAAATAAAGTTATTTAAAATGTTTCTTTAACAGCTTTTGATAAGTTAAACTTAGGGAGGTGGTAGCTTAGTGGTTAAGACATGGGACTTTGGCCCTGAAGGTCATAAGTTCAAATCTTAGCTATACCATTATGTTTTAATTAATGTGTACATTTGAAATTAGCAACTTTTTCTGATATACTTTTATTTCAGTATAATTTTACAGCAGTTTGTCCACTCCTACCAGTGTGTAAAGGTGTTCAGCATTAATGCAGCACTACCACAAGCAATGGCAACAATGATTAACTATGTATTAACTATCCTTCTAGTGTCTATTTGCATTCAGTGTTTATTCCAATCTAATATACTAAATAACATTAAGGTTTCTAAATAAATATCAGGTATTTGTGGGCTTGATATTTTTTTTTGTTAATTCTTTCTTAGTGTCAATATATTGCTATTTCCATGCTTGGTAAGTCTCGTGTCATTACTGCATATAGTAGGTCAATGCCCAAGCAAATCAACAAAAGCAGGCCATCTCTGGGAGGTGGCATGATTTACAGCATATCTTTTTCCATGCCTTTCATTACATCTGTTCATCCTTTTTGTCCTTCCTCCAGGTAAGATTCCTAAATGAGTTCTATCACAGGACCCCTCCTGCTTCTCCAAATCGGGAGCACTTTCCTCTCTAATAGTGCTTGTCTGCCCTTGGCTTGACTTTGGTTATGGCTAATGTATCCTTGCCTAATATAGAGAAACCGAAGACAATGAGGGACTCTTAGAATAGACACGCCTTTTGTGTTCTCAGTGGTAAAATCAAACAGTGTTGGTGTGTTGATGCAGCAGCACCAATATTAGTTTTCACCAAATCAATATTATCTATCTCCACATTTGCCTCCTTTACTCGATCTGAAATGTGCAACGATCAAAGACAAAAAAAGCAGTCCATTACTTTTCATTTGGTTCTTTTGAAGATTAACATTTTATATTTAGAAGGAAATGTTACAAGAAAAGAAATAGACAAAGAATGCAAAAGTATCTACTGAAAATGTTATATATAAAAATAAAAGATGAAAATGTTTCATGCCTCTTCTTGCTTTTTGCATTATTGAAATTTGATGTATTATTTGTTTTGAAATCTCGCTTCTTTTTACTGAGATTGTCTGACAGATAGGAAAGCACTACAGTTCTGTTGTTCTTTTTATCTGTCATTTTATTAATGGGTCTCTCTTTCTGTGATTAGCATCAATATTGACTGTAGGACTGTTGTGTGTTTTAGGCTTGGACAGAGATATGGGTCCTCCGACAGGGAGACCATAATCATGATTGTTCAAATGGAACTGGGAAGTTAGATGAGAATTTTAGATGAGAACTGTGCTGTGGAATTTTGCAGCAGATTTTAACTCTAGTATGGTCAGGTGAGGAAAAATAGATGAGCAAAATAGTAAGCTATCTATGATTTAATGTGAGAACATTTCAAGAAAGACGAAGTTAGATAAAAAAGAAATAAATTAATAGACAAACAAGGACACCCAGTGTCACAGGCAGCCGTTATTCTGTAAAACGCTATTCAGTTGATTCTCTGCCAAGGATCATTTTCAAAACTATGATGTTGCTAGAATGTTGCTAAATTAAGCTAAAACTTTCGCACATTGTTCTAGTTTTAACACTGTGGAAAGTGGGTTTGTTGTTGTTGTCTTAACTTTGGCCATGACAGTGAAACAAATTGTTAAGTTGTTAGATCAGTCAAAATACAACTTTTTAATTACAATTAAGCTCATACTGTATGTTAATAGAATATGAAGACCAGTATATAAAATTAACAATATCATAGTAACCCAAACCTGAAAGGTCACAAATCTCAAATCATATTGTGTGTTTTAAAGGTCCATGCAAGGTGACTGCAAGGTGACCAAGTAAAAAACTCTTAATTATGGAGAAAAGGCTAATGGTGCAGAACTAAAATTAATAATTTTGTTTTTAATGAAAGTTGTAATGTATAATTTTTTTTTTTATATTTGGTCTAAAAACTTTTTTTAATTTTTTTATTCCATTTACTTTCTGTCAGTTATGTAGGAAAGTAGAAAAATAAATTAAAGCCGGGTTAAAATTCCGGTAATACTATTTTAATAATGTCTTAATGAAACTGTGTGTTTCGGTAACAGTGATGAGTAACAGGACAGCATAAATTGTTCTCTTCACCCAGCTTAATTCTCCTGAGATTTGAGAAGGAAGAACTAGGATGCTATATGTGCAAGCAGCTGAACTGAAATAGAAAAAGGACTAAATATTCCCTCAAAGGACAGGGGGATAAAGCACCCAGAGTGTATCACTTTACATTGCAAAGGGGTTATTTTGTCCATATTTTAACTCTGCTCTTTGGCTGACATTACGTAAATGACAGAATTGCTCAATTATTTTCGCCTTATTTAATGAATATGAATGACTCCAATCTGATTGTAACACAGCATAGAACAAGCATGATGCTTAAGGGTACACATCAAGGAGAAAGAGTGCATGGCATTGAAATGCATAATATTTACAAAGTATATGGTTAATAACTCAGCAACATGAATTAGTGCCTTGTAGGAAAGTCTTATATTTTATTAAGGGTTGTGGCCATGTGATTAGTCAATGGTAAAAACATATGTTTGTATGTTTGGTCAAACATTTGTTTGTTTGTATGTTTGGCAAAAAATACTGTAAAACATACTCCAAAACGCAGCTGTGTGACCTGTGTTCAACCCGCCCAAGTTTTCCTGCACCACCCCACTGCTGTGCTCCCTCCACTGGCTTCCAGTAGCTGCACGTATCAGATTCAAAACATTGATGCTTGCCTACGAGGCCAAAAATTTACCAGCACTCTCTTACCTCAGAGACCTCATCACACCTCACACTGCACCATGCTGCCTGAGATGCTCGAGCACTGCTTGACTGGTACCACCTTCTCTCAAGGCTCTTCTCTGTTCTGGCAGCGAGGTGGTGCAATGATTTTTCCCTAGATGTCCCTGGCTATCTTCAAGTAACGGGTGAAGACTTTTCCCTTCCTGAAACACTTAAACGAACACTTTCCAAGTTTGCTTTGTTAAAATAAAAAAAAAACTCAACAGAGTTGTAGGCTGATTTATCTTTAGTTGTAATCCAGCGTACCAGTGTAGATTTATTCATTGATGAAGACTCAAAGCACTTTTGTACGTTTCTCTGGACAAGGGCGTCTGCTAAATGCCACAAATGTAAATGTAAATGTATTTTTATGGCCTGTAGTGTCATTCTTATTAATATAACACTGTTATGAAAAGTGTAATAATTCGTATTAATATATAACAAAGGGTATATGAATAGCAATTTTGCTAATGATTATGTATTAGACACTTCATTGGTCTTTCTACAAATGTAGTGAAGGACGAATCCAGTTGCAGTCACAGCTAGAGACAGTGTTAAATTAAAGGAAAAACTAACACAAAAGTGTTAAGTGTTTGGCCTTCATGAAAATAACAAAAGCTTCAATGAATCATGACAAAGTCTACAAGTTCATATGCACAAGAACACTGTTCTTCCAAAAAAACATTCCATTAATTGGTGTTTATAAGGTGCTATCTAACACATGATGCCAAAATCTGGTGGCACTTTAGACTGAAATTATTTCATACTGAACCACTCACATGAGAAAAGAAGTGTTTCATAAATGTGTCACAGCCTGCACAGGCATTCTCATTCACATTAAAAGCAGTTTCACTTCTGTTTTTCCTCATACTGTAATATATATTGCATTAATGCAAGTGCATCATTGTCATTAAATGTGCTGTTTTTAACAACAGATCTAAACTCAGATGTTGCCATTCCTATTGCAACACAGCTGACAGAGCTGCCTTGTGACTGAATCTCCTGCAATCTGCACTACAATAATAAACTCACATTCTAAGTCACCTTGATCTTTTCCTCTTGACACTTTGTACCCAAAATCGAGGTGTGGTATTTCTTTTAATTTCTCAGTCATCAGTGACTCTCTATACACAATAATACAGCCAACTTGAACCTTTCCAGCCCTCAAACATTTTAACATAAATTTCCTTATTGAAATATGTATCATGCTAGTCCTGATGTCACAACCACCCCAAACACATTTAACTCTTCTAGTCCATTAACTTAATCTAAATTTCCTTCTGAGAAACATACAACCAAATACAAACATTCAGTTCCTCTATATATGAAAGCGAAGATGCTAGGGTGAGGTAAAAACAGGAACCCAGGTGTGTGTAAGTAGGCCATTCTTTGATCATTGTGTCCTAAATTACCTGTGGTCTGATGTATGCTTAAATATTACCTCTAATATGTTGCATCTACAAAACTGAAAGGAGCTTTAAATCAGAAGGGTTAGATGTAGTTAGCTTGGTAACGTAACATAACATCAAGATCTGAAGCTTTCATTTTCAAAGCCTGATTCTATGTGAGATCCATTGTGTGTGATAGCAGCAATCTCAATTTAAATTGAGTAAGAGGTGAAGGTGTAAAGAGTAAGCAGTTATGGTCTGTTATTTTTTAAGTGTTTTGTGTCATCCTGCTAGATACACACTAATTACCATCTGTATACTTGACCTGTAAGATGAAGTGCACAAACGTAAGTGACAAAGA
Organism: Silurus lanzhouensis; assembly: GCA_039877035.1. Taxonomy (NCBI): domain Eukaryota; kingdom Metazoa; phylum Chordata; class Actinopteri; order Siluriformes; family Siluridae; genus Silurus; species Silurus lanzhouensis. The sequence goes on along the minus strand of JBCEWE010000453.1, from coordinate 3,313,710 downwards.
GTTCAGAGAAATGTGGCACAAAACAACATTCTGAAAAAGCCAAAAGGAGCACACATGCATCATCCTCAGCCCTGTTACCTCAGTTTTTGTTACCTTAGTTTTTGTTTCTCCCTCCATCTCTCTGTTGCAATGCATACATGCTGTTTCAATGTGCGCAGACTTTCATTTTAGCTTTTTTTTTTGGAAGAAAAAGAAAGAAACACATTTTTTTTATCTGTGTGTGTGTGTGTGTGTGTGTGTATGTGTGTATGTGTGTGTGTGTGTGTGTGTGTGTGTGTGTGTGTGTGTGTGTGTGTGTGTGTGTGTGTGATATGGTTGTAGAATTTGACTTGATTCAAACTATGGGATGAAATCACAGAAAACTTGACTAAAAACATTACCCACCACATATATGTTGTTTAAACTTACTGAGACAAAAAAAGAACCACTGGCTGAGTACAGGTTATACATACATACATAGAGCAACATATACTTCCTTCTGAGTGAGAACGTGTTGGAGAAACATACAACCAAATGCAAACATTCAGTTCCTCTTTAAATGAGAGATAAGATGCTATGTTGAGGTGAAAAACAGAATCCAGGTACTATAGGTTTAATTAATACTGTTTTGTTTGTTATACATAACAGCAGTGCTAGGGTTTATACATTTACTGTAATGCACATAAAAAAACATTCAACGCATATTTAGAAAAGCAGGGTGGAGCAGCAGGTAGTATTGCCACCTCACAGTTCCAGTTAGATCCTGAGACCATATTATTGTCTATGTGTGTCTTTTTGTCTTTTTTCTCCAATTTCCTCCCACCTCCAAAAAAAATATGGAGAGGTCAACTGGTGAAACTAAGTTTCTCTTGTGTGTAAATAAAAGTGTGAATGTGTGCATGCAGGGTGCCTTGTGATTAACTGTATTCCTACCCAGTGTTAATTCAGACAAATGTAACTGTCCAGTATTCTCAGGATATAATTTACACTCTAACAGTGACTAAAGATAAAAGAACAAAAGAACAAACGAACGAAACAATAAATGAATTAATATCCTTCTGTACACTATTTCTAGCCTACAATTTCTCCCTTTCCTCATGAGAGTCAGAACCTAATGGGAGCTAAAGGGGAAAGCTAGATGCATTGAGCCTAAGCACTTTTTCTGTACATGCTGAAAATGTCCAGAGCTATTTATATGAAGAGTTACAAGGCAAGTAATTAACTTTCTATGATTAGTGTTGCATACACTTTTCTTTCCACTTTTAAAGATATTAAAGAAAGTCTATTTTCCACTTAATTATCAAAATAAGTATTTTCTCCCAGACGGCTTGAGATAAGAGAAGTATCAGCTACCCGGGACTTGAGATAAATAAAGAAACAACTAATGGCCTCATTTTGTGAAAATTCACTGTAGGCATTTATTTCAGTAAAAAAAATATATAAATTAGACCTTATATTTCAAAACAACGAACTAAAACCCAGAACTCATGTTCTATAGAGCCTGATCAAAGCTTTGCTGGAAATACATTGTGGCTTAGTGACAACAAATTATAACACAGATGCACCTGTACGATCTGGACAATGCATCCCTAATAGCACATCAAAACACAGGCTGAATCACACACAGAAACAAACAGGGTGGAGCACAGATCACAAGCATCAGATGAAAGGTGTTGAAGACAAGAAAGATGCCTCATGGACTAGACACAATGGCTGCTTATAAGAGTTACAAACTGCTAAATGTTATGACAAATCTACCAACAAAATTAAATTGAGTCCAAATGTTTTAAGCATGACATCAGCTCTTGTGATGATCTGTATGTATTGTGAACAGCCACAAAAAGCATTACATAAGGCCCAGAAGCCTCTCATGATAAACCAACTGATTCCATTTTTCATGGTCATACTAGAATCCTCTAAAGGCTCCGAGATTATACACAATCTGTCCTGCAGCACTGTACCATGGTTTAATCCGATGAGCTCGCCACTCACTTCTCTCTTTTTCCTCCAGCAAAGTGCATTATTGTCCCCAAACAGCCCAGGCATTAAGCACCTTAGCAAGCGGAACAATGTGAGGGGGGTATATAGTTGATGCAGCTCTTGTTGAGTGGAGTCATTTATATATATATATATATATATATATATATATATATATATATATATATATATATATATATAAACTAACAATATTAATTTACGCTTAACAATAAGGTAATTATTGGACTAAAATGAATGTTCCATTATTTCTAATAATTTTGCATTCTTTAATTTATTCATCTTTTATATGTGACAACATAAATTTTCTGCATTATGGTAAAGCAGTAATGCTTTTTGTGTAACTGTGTGTAAGTGTTAGTAAAGAATTTTGTGTGGGGGTGCTTGCCAATTGTCTGGAGGATCATAAGTTTGATCCCAGATGATTCTTTAGACAGCTTTATTGAACCATATTTTTGGGTTATCAATCACCATGACACCAACCAATTGCATGTCTGTGAGTTTACATATGCGGAAGAGAGCAGATAACACTTTCTTGTGGTCTGTTACATTGCTCTGTGATACAGCATGAGCAGCAGTTAAAAAAAACAGTTTCGCTAGAATGTGTCACCACTCACCCTCCCTAATCGGTAGCAGTCATATGATTGAGGAGAGCTGGTTGGTGGACAGGCATTGGCCAAGACCAATTTTTTTAATAACTGGGGGAGAGCTAAATTTGAGTCAGCTACATTTTTATTGTTCTGCATAATAAAGCAACAATAATTGCAATAATATTTGTCTTGTGAAAATTCTGCAAAAAGGTACTAGATAATGCTATCACTTCACAGCTCAGTGATCCCTGGTTTGATCATAAGCTCAGGTTTCTCTGTGGGTGAAGATTTACCTGTGAATTGTCTATGCAAGGTTTGTCCTAGGTGTGAACAAGAATGCTTGAATAGAGTCCAAAATCCTATTTGAGATATAACAGTTAAATTTTGTTTTATTTGTATAGGCATTCTAACAATGGACACGGTCCAAAAGCAGCTTTACAGAGATAAAGAGGTTATAATTTTTTTTATTTATATGCTAGTGGCAATAAGTTTAGTCCCTAATAAGCAAGTCAGTGGCAACAGTGTCAAGGAAAAAAGAAATGGAATAAGGAAGAAACCATGAGAGGGACCAGACTCAAAAAGGAACCCATCCTCATCTGGGATCTGGGTGGCACTAAATATATACATACATATATACATACGCGTATATTTATTTGCTATATTTGTCCGGTTGTAAATCAATGCATTTTAAGATGAAGTTGGGAAAATTTGCAATGCAATAATAGTAAAGCCCTGGAGAAAATCAATCCACGCTAGCCAACACTCTTCTTCTTCTTTCTTTGCGGTTCTCAGATGGACCTTGCAGAGGGTTTTAAAACAGACTTGTCCCTATCTTTGACCTCACCTGCTCGGTCCAGCGTTCGCTTGCATTACTCGGAAACACGCCTTTCGGCGGATTCTTCCCCTTGTGACGAGCGTATGCAGCTCGGCCTCTTTTCCTCCAAAGCTCTCGGGAGAAGCTTATGGAGGTTGTGACACATGCCATGTCCGCCCGGAGTTGTGGTGGAGGTACTGGCCTCTCCACAGAGTGGTAGAGACCATTCTCCACTCCAGAGCTCCCTCCACAAGGAGGTCGTATGCTGCAGATGGCGTCTGTTTTGCTCGTGGTGTGAGCACCACCAGCTGGATCCAGTCCACTGCCTGTTTGGTTAAGTTCTGGATTCATCCAAGGACAGTTCGCCAAAGGATTGTCTCCGCCCACCCTGAAAGTCTACACGTCCGCCATTTCGGCGTATCATGCCCCCCTAGCAGGGCAATCTCTTGGCAGAGACCCTCTTGTGACGCTCGTTCTTTGTGGCACCCGGAGGCTGAGGTCTCCGGTAAGACCTAGAGTGCCTGGGTGGGACCTGGCCGTTGTTTGGGGGTTCTCTCCGAGCCCCCTCAGCGAGCCTCTAGCCGAGGCATTTTGGAGACATCTTTCCATTTTGTGTTCTTGTTGCCCATCTGCTCTCTCAAGAGAGTAGGAGGAGGCCCTTTCTGTGGCCCTCTCCTTCATTGAGTTTACTCCAGGTATGGCCGGTGCCTTTTTTGTACCCCAGAACGGGTTACATCCCCAAGGTGACTTTGGTCGTCCCACGACCTGTAAGGTTACAGGCATTCTATTCTCCGTTCAGGCAGACCAGGAGAAATTAAACCGGCTGCTCCCTGAGGGAACGAGATGCTGCATCTCTAAGCCACACTGCCGGCATCCCTGCAGCGCTTCCTTCTCCTTTACAGAAGCTGCTGCTGGCTTCTCTCCATGTGCATTTTAGACTTCCGGGTCGTGACGTCACCCCGCCAGTGACGGCCAGCGTCCAATTTTTGACAGATTACACACATTATTTCAGCGCGTGAACACTCAGGCGCTTTCAAAAAGTGTTTTGACGCAGCGTCTCGTTCCCTCAGGGAACTACAGTTACATATGTAACCTAGAGAAGATCTTCAGTTGCACCACCTCCAACTCCAGCTCCTGTCTTTTAGTCAATGCCACTGCCTCTAAACCAGGGGTATTCAATTAAAATCCAAAGAGGTCCAGTTACTAAAATTTTCTCCCAGCAAAGGTCCGGATCTTATGTTGTCACTTAAAATAGTGTACCCTCATGTTAATAAAATCAATAACGCACATACATTTCTATATAATTTATTGTTAAATTTCAAGTGTTTTCAAAGTATTATGCTTTTAACATACCGAAAAGTCTGAACTTGTATGGCACTTGAATGGAAAACAATACTGTAGTTGTCTTTACTACATGTCAAGTAACAGACACTGAAATTATTCTGAATAAAATAAATAAAAAGTGCAAACACAGCTTTGAGCAGCCTGAACTTAGGGCCTATTTCAAGTCATGTAAAACATTCAGAATCTTTTGAATAAAATAAAAGTGCTTTTAATCTTCAAGAAAAAAAATAAACAAAAGACATTTGAGCTGCCACCTTTTTAAAACATGAACTACATTTTAAATAAAATGACACAGGAAACTTAGGCGAATGCCTACATTTCAAGTAAAATAGAACAGGGCAGAATTTACTGAATAAAAGAAAATTGCAGAACTTTGAGCAGCTCCCTTTTTCATCTCTCCTTTCTTTTTGTTTACCGTCAAGTAAAGTTTCTGCAGCCGCATTTAAGCACTCCTTTACAACTGTCACATCGCTGAATGCTTTCTTGTGTTGCGCCAAAATCCACGCGATCTTTAACGAACACTCATTTGCACGTTGCTGCCCTGTAAATGCATGCGTGATGACACGAGTAGACCTGTCATACTGTGCTTTCAATTCGATAATTTTACTTGCCCTCACTGCAGACTTCTGCGGGTACATTTCCTCAAACGACCCGTGTTTGGTCTTATAGTGACGCTTAACATTGCCACTTTTTATTAACGCCACATTTTCACAGCATATGAGACACAAAGGTTTAGAACTGGCTGCAGGCAGAATAAACATGTATTTGTCCGTCCATTCATCTTTAAAAGTTCGGTTTTCAGCATCTACTTTTCTCATTTTTGAGCAAGCCATTTTCTCTCCTCTCCTCTCTATCTCTCTCTCACACTTGCTGTTGCTGAAAGGTAAACAATCGATTTGATTGGCTTGGCTATTAATGACGCTCCTGTCGTAATTACTAGATTAGCTGCGCATGAACAAATGATTTATATTTTTATTAATATCAAAGATTTTAACGGGTTTTTTTTCAACCCGGACCGCGGTCCGCCATTTGAAGATGCCCGCTCTAAACCATACAACCAGTGCTCGAATTTAGGGGGACTCAATCGCTCCTGCCACTCTTCTGCACCCACTCCACCCTGCCTGCATTCTTTTCTCCACTTCTCTAACACACTCTCCATTACTTTGCACTGTTGACCCCCAGGTACCTGAACTCCTCCACCTTCTCCACCTCCTCTCCCTGCAACCGCACCACTCCACTGCCCTCCCTCTCATTCACACACATGTACTCTGTCTTACTCTTACTGACTTTAATTCCCCTCCATGCTCTTTTCAACCTGCTCCCTACTCTCACCACAAATCACAATATCATCCACAAACACCATAGTCCAGAGTTAGGCAGCTCTACATGATTAAATAAAAGCTTTCAATAGGCCCCTCCTTCAGCCACTCCCACCCATTATCCCCGCCCCTCCGAGTGAACTTCACATGGTTCAGGTAGGCTCCTTTTCAGCGGCACATGTCTACAGCGCACGATATCTCTCTTTTTCTCTCCCTCTCTCTCTCTTTCATTCTCTCACCCCCTACAGCACACACTCCTCCTATCCCTCCTCCCTCCTACGCTCGTTCGCTTGCTTTCTCCCTCCATCCGCCTCAGTTTCCTCCTTGTCTTGTGAAAAGTGGCTGCAGATCTGTCGCATCCATGGCGCTCCTCTTCCGCTCACAGCATCTCTACTCCGTCCCGATAGACTCGGACATAATATAGGGAGATACTTATCGAGACTTATCGACAACGAGCTGCGGCCGTCCTCGATATCCCCCATATCTCTACCGAAACTTTTGCCGCTCTTCCCTTTGGAACACAGCCTTTCTCTAAAACCGTCGTTCCTGATGGACGGGGATGTGTGTGTCCGGCTGCGGTGCGGATCTACACGCCCGCCGCGGAGGAGAAGCACCGTACGAAGGAGAAGAAGATCAGAGCTGCTCGGGGTGAAGCTGTGTGTGATGGGGCTGCTGCTCGCCGTGCTCTCAGGACTGGCCAACTGGACTGGCAATTCCGGTAAGTTCTTCCATCTGCTCCAACTGCGAACATGTTCGTGAGAGCGATGGAAAATCTACCCAGGGTTGTTGGTTTCCGCTCTCGGCTGCTCGGGCTTTTCAGTGTTTGCTGCACACTGTGCCGGAAGCTTAACCAAGCAACACATTCAAAATCTTTTATAGTTTTATTTTTTTTAAAGAGATTTGATCTGAAGAAAGAAACCATGAGCGTTTTCTTTAAAACACTGAGGATTTGGAGAACGACACACATCTGGGTTTAATAACGGCGTGGACTCAGGGCTTGAGGAAAAGGTTGCTGTTCTGCCATTCATTCTTTATACTCATCTTTTATAGGACGGAAGTAAACATGAAAGTCGATAACAAAAATAGTTTGTTACTATAAACTCGAATGAGTTTTAACTTCCTGTCCACGGGGCGACAGTTGTTTTATGAATGATGTGTAGATCCACTATAGTCAGCCATGTCCATTTATCTATTATTTCCTCTTTCGCTTTTTTATCATTTTTTATCATATTAGTAAACACGAGTTTAACATTTCCTATAGAAATAACTTTTTAAAATGTAAATATCTTGGTGGATGATGAGTTTCCTGACTAAAGACCATATAAACAGTCCTCACCGTCTGTTGTGACTGTTGTGTGAGTGTTTAGACATGAACACTGCATTGCCTTCTTGTGTGAGGTGTCAAGAGAAAAGGAGAACCTCATCTGCTCCGTCAGTGGAATCCCATGGTACAAATGTCTTGTTTTGACAACAATTGCGCAAATAACCATTTTAAATATTTACTGTTTTCACCTCCTTTAGTTTTAGAAGCACTTCTATTTGTACAGCTCATGATACTGCCTGTACATTGTGTGTAATAAAGCTCAACCACAGAAACAAAACACTATTGTACTTGTATATATTTCTGACTTTGAACGTATCACACTTTTACATTTGTTATATGTCCAAAAGTATGTGAACACCTGACCATCACACTCATATGTGGGTCTAGGTGGAAGCACAGTAATATATGATGACTTTCACTCATTGGAGGCCCAAACGTGGTACAAAGTGTGGGTTGGGATGAACTCATAAGCCAACTGTACCCCAGACCTTCTCACTAAACATCAGTGTCTGACAAGACTAATGCTTTTGTAGATAAAATGAGCACAAATCCCTACAACCATACATACAAACTCTAGCAGAAAGCCTTTTCAGAAGAATGGATGATATTATAACTGCAAATGGTTAATAAATCTGGAATGGGATGTTCAGCAAGCTCATATTGTTTCAATTGTCAGGCGTCCACAAACCTTTGGTCGTACATTGTGTTTGCGTCTGTGTACGTATTCCACAGAGATGCTGTTCCTTTTTTTCAATGCAGGGCACACCACAAACCATTTTGTACACCTCTCTTAAACCTTTTGACCCCAGTTCTTATAGTGCATCTTGAGTAGGTTATGGTTATACACCTGGGTGTGTAATAAAGCCCAATCACAGAAACAAAACACTATTGTACTTGTATATATTTCTGACTTTGAACGTATCACACTTGGCCTTGGGATGTGGGTTGGGATGAACTCATAAGCCAACTGTACCCCAGAGCTTCTCACTAAACATCAGTGTCTGACCAGACTAATGCTTTTGTAGATAAAATTAGCACAAATCCCCACAACCATACATACAAACTCTAGTGGAAAGCCTTTTCAGAAGAATGGATGATATTATAACTGCAAATGGTTAATAAATCTGGAATGGGATGTTCAGCAAGCTCATATTGTTTCAATGGTCAGGCGTCCACAAACTTCTGGTCGTACATTGTGTTTGCGTCCGTGTACGTATTCCACTGGGATGCTGTGTCTTTTTTTCCGATGCAGGGCACACCACAAACCATTTTGTACACCTCTTTTAAACCTTTTGACCCCAGTTCTTATAGTGCATCTTGAGTAGGTTATGGTTATACACCTGGGCAGACTATTACATTACATTACAGACAGCCCTTTTTTCCTCTCCAAATAACTCCAGCGCAGCTTCGAGGTGTGTCTCCGGTCGATAAAAGATTTCCTCCAAATGTTACACATTACAGAACATTGTGGAAATAAAGACCGTAATACAGAAGATGTATAACCTAATACTTAACCGTTACCAGCCTTGTATTTTCATCGCCTGCTCTCAATACTTAGTGATTTACACAATAAGTAAAAAAAAAAATATATATATATATATATATATATATATATATATATATATATATATATATATATATATATATATATATAATAATAAAAATAATAATAAAAAAATACATCTCTGAATGTTATCTGGTTTCTGATGCATTACTTCCTGCCTTTTGATCTTTTGCTGTCAGTTACTTAACCGATTTGTTATTATGCAGCCTTTGCCATTCCAGAGGCTTATAAGAGCTTTGTGTCATTAAAGACAAAATGCATATCCCCACATTAAAATGAGTGGCTGTCCATTCATGAAATACAGTTGATTGTCTGGTTGAAAACCAGGGTAGTATAATTTCTTATCATAATAATAGAGTTTGAGTGAAAATGACACACAGTTGAACTAGTTTACATTGAATGCTGTGCTCAATTAACACCTACTATTGTCACACAGTAATTTGAGAGTTACCACAACCCCTTGTCTTTTACTCTGCATGCAGCCTAGAATGTACAGTATAGTCCCTTACGGTAGCTTGGAAAAAACGGTTGGCCATGTGGGATGGACATACAGCCTGTCAGACTACAAAAAGATGGATGAGAGGTGACTGCGCCGTCGGTTTGCCTTAGCACTCACTCACTCACTCACTCACTCACTCACTCACTGACATATAAGAAGTATAAGAATTCCACAGACAGAGTGTGTCTCATTTGTTTAATACAGTGTATTAGAATTTGGCTATAAATAACTGCACTGACTTTTTTTTTTTTAACTTTGCTTGATTTGCCTGTTTAAAAAGACCATGGGAAGAAAATGTTTCCTACTGTCTTTGAGGATGTTGGTTTTTATCTGCATTGCTTTTTCTTACATTTTTTCCACTTGCCAGCACTCTCTCTCTGTCTGCAATATAGCTGCACTCAAGTATTTCCCCTCAGTGGTACGGGAAAAGGAAACGGAGAAGCAGTGCTTGGCTTTTCAGTGCATAGCTTTTTTCTGCTCTGAATTTTTAAACTAAATCCTATTGTTGAGCTAATTTGATTAGGTGACGCTTGATAACAGCATAAAAGAGAATGGTAGCACATGGAACGTTATGCAGACTCTGTAAAAGCACCTTCTGAGCAGTTTTGGCAGTGAATATGAAGATTATAGAATAGTATTTTTTTTTCCAGTGGATACTGCTACAGCATGATTTATTTATTTCCTAAAGTATCATCTGAAAGTATTATATGAAGACCATTTGAGATGTTATTGTACTAAGTGTTGGAAATCTTAATAATTTACCTCAATCATTAAAAAGCTTCCAATGAAGTCCATTAAACTAATACTCAATTCAAACCCAAACAAGTTCCAAGTGAGCAAAATTGGTTACGCTTTCTGGGTAAAAGCGATGGGATACTCTTTCTCCTGTTAATCACAGAGACACTAGCCAGTCATGGATGTCTGTGAGATCGTGAGCGGAAGAGGACAGAGGACCGAAGTGCACTATGCTTCACTGTGATGCAACAAGAGCAGCAGTTGAAAAAGATAGAATTTGTGTGGTTAACAATTAGGGCTAAGTGATGTGAAAAAATATTAATTGCCATTAATAAAGTGCATGATATGTATCATTATGTATGTTAGTAATAATATAAAAAAAAACTGTTATAAAATAATAATACAGTTGTTATTTATATATTATACTCCAAGTGGAAATGGGGCCCTTTTGAAATATATAATCAAAAACACCTTTTGTCCCCCTGAGAGAGAGAGAGAGAACGAGAACAAAAACGAGAAAGAGGCAGGAAAGCTTGACAGCTATTCGTGTGGTTACCTCTTTCTCACTCCCAGTCCCTCCTGATCATCCCATTCATCATCCCCACTAGCCGTCTCTTTACCCAATCTCTGCTTTATTATTTTAGCTAGTTTGACACCATGCTGAGGCACAAGCTGACAGCCAGACCGTCCCGGATGAATGATTTCCAATGGCACAGAAAAATGGAAAGCTTGAAGTGTCATCATTGTCAGTGAAAAATCTTTCCGCATCAAGAAAGTGGTCACTAGAAAACTCTTGACGCTTTGTTTTTAACATGCAGGATATCAAAGTCTGAAAGCCCCATGGTTCCCGTCACGACACAAGTTATTTTTTTTCTCCTAACAATATGGTACTTCATGGTTATTCATTTGTTATTATATTATGTTATTTTAATTTTAATATCTTGTTACCAAGTAGAAAAGTAGCCCACCAGAAAGACGGACAGTCGGCAGACAGAGGGCTATGGCCTCCTCCAACGGGATAGGCGACGAGTTACTTTTCCGTGGCCCATTCTGTAAATCCTGTCAGAAATACTGTGTTGACTATAGAACAAGGAGGCAACAGGACAGCAAGCAAAACTTTATATTCTTTCCAGGGATCATCTCTAAGTCTATATTGTTGGTGTGTGTAGAATTTGCCATCAGCCCAAAAACCGTTAGCTCAGTGCTTTCAGTCATTCATGTAATTCTTGAAAAAGAGTATGTGTTCCCTTGGGATATAAAATACCATTTTGTAAACCAGCTACTATGCTTGTGCACATAAAATGATCCTCATCCCTCTTTGCCTCAGATGTCTAATAATCAATGATTCTCTTTGAAACCCCTCAGGCCTGTCAAATACTGCATTCATCCTTACTGCTGATAAGCCATATTACTGACGCATTCTCGGATGCTTTCACAGTGACTGAAGGTAATCATGGTATTTGATTCGGGGATGAAGTGCAAATAATGATCTTGCTGTCAGAATGTTGGCAGTTACGCGCTTTCTCCAGATGCTGATTGCTAAAATCAGCTGCATTATTTCCGTACAATCCGAACTCTGTGATTTTTGTATCCGCCAGGACATTTTGTTGATGTCGAGAAAAAAAACAACACTTCTCTGCTCTCTGTGCTGTGCATGTGACGAGGTTATATTCATTACAGGCACAGTACTATTATTGTGCAAGCTCTGTTTGTAAAGCTAATTGAGAGTTTTCTAGCAGTGTTTCAGCTCAGCCCACTATGTTTGGTCAGTTTCTGTCTCTTTGCACTGCTCATTAGAAGCTGCTGTATCATTTGCATCAGGAGTATTATGCACAACTTTGCATTAAATGGAGCTTGTTTTTATGCTTTTATCTGTTTCAACTTTAATACATTGGCTTTATGTATATAGCAATTTCTATACATTCCATTTGCTTTTCTTGCCATCACAGATGACCAAAATCCTTAAAATCATTCACTTGATTAGTATGTCGATATTAGAGAAAAATCTTCTTGGTAATTAAAGTTGCCTATATATTTTCAATCTTCCTATTAAATGCAGTCTTATTTTAGCCACTCCGCTGGATGCCTTAGACCAGACAAGAAGTACTGTGGCTCTGGAGTATGTAATCAGGTAAAAACATGTCAGATCGTGATAGATGTGAAAAAGAAGAAAGGGTTTTCCTATCTGCAGGCTCTATGTGTCCTTCCCTCAGTGACTTGCGGTACTTGTGCAGGTTCATTAATTGAGGAGAAAGGTGGTGTCCTACATACCTTTTCTACCTGCTATATATAGGGCACCCTAAATATGCTTATTAGAGACATGATTTACGATGTCCTTCTGTCCTGGCTGCTTTAAGTTGGTACAGAGACAAAAGCAGACTCATCCTGCTGATGCAAAAAGTAAGGGAAGTTTTTAAGGACCAGCAGTGGAATTTCTACAATAAACAAATACTGGGCTAAATGAAGTACGTAATAATAAATCTTTTTGTTGTGGACTGGACGAATCAATTGGGAAGATTGATTCAAGTAGTTGTTACTAGTTCTAATGTTAGGAGAAAATTAGTTTTTTGTTTGGAGTGGCTGAGAGAGACTAAGATGTATATGATTTCTTTGTTGGATGGCATTATTCTTAATGCAAGCTTTTTATGTGCTTTTGCTAAAAATTTACAATAGAATTAGACTGAGAGGTGAAGTAAATAACATTGATTATCTCATTACAGTGGCACCAGTGTAGGGGTAGGACATATTAGGCAGCATGTGACCAGTTGCGCAAATGGGCAAGCATAAGCATCTGACCAAATTTGACAATGTCTGAATGGTGAGTGCTAGATGACTGGTTCAGAGCGTCAACAATATGACAAGTTGTGTGGGGTGTTCCTGTTATGCAGTGGTTAGTAATCACCCAAAAGTGGTGTAAGTAAAAATAATTGGTGAACCGGCAACATGCTTATGGGTGCCCAAGGCTCGATGACATTTGTGGGGAGCAAAGGCTTTATCCTTTCTAGTCTGATTCACAGATACCTGAAAAAGTCAATGCTTTTGACATCACAATGCACATGCTGAGCCCCGTACACTTCTGAAAAACACCTACAATGGGAATTAGCATCAAAACTAAACATATTCTCTTTTGCATTATGTGAACGCCCAGGTGCGTGTGTATCTCCTATCTACCTAAACAGTACACCCATTTATGGCACCCGCACCCTTACACACAATGTGAAATGTTCAGGAATGGTTTAAGGAGCATGACAGAAACATAAATCAATCTCAGTCCAAAGCCTTTATAGATTTTTACTATTACGAGATACCAGAGCACAGGGGTACATGATTTAGGCAGATGGGTTCAATGATATCTGTGTATCCATTTTTGATCTGTGTATCCAATTTTTTATGTATATATTTTTTAAAATTAATGATACCAGAGACAGAGAAAGCTTTGATTTAATATTGCAAGAAAAAGACATCCCAGACCCGGTTATCAAAAGTGAGTGGGAAAACAGCACATCATCATGTATTCCCGGCTGAGTTATTATCCTGACACCTTTTA
>JBCEWE010000453.1:3270000-3295000 GCA_039877035.1 Silurus lanzhouensis | reverse complement strand
CATATTTATTTTCCCCCAGAAATGTTTTGGATGCAGACAGCAAAAACAGTTTTAGACAAAGCAAATGCCTCCACACAAGAAGACCTGCTGTTGTGTGATGAGTGCAAAGTTACATAACCTGTCTTAGTCATATCTGTTCTTTGCAAAATTATTTGAACATCCAGATGGACAGTCTGGGCTTTTCTCAGAACTAGGCTATATATCTCACCAGTCATCATGTGTAATCTTGTATGCTTTTTGATATTTTCCCATCTGAGTATTTACAGTATGTAACGCTTATGCTTAGGGTCGACCTATTAAAAAATGTTTGGTTATGCCTGCTTGTATAATGACACACACCATGTGTTCTTTGTACGTCATAAAATAAACCATAAACCATAAAATAAATATCTCCAAGGATAAAACAAATATCATACAACACAAGTGTAAAAAAATGAGAAACAAACGTTTTATGCTATTGTGTTTTATGTAACATGGTGGGGTTTTTATTAGTCCCCTGGCTTTTGGCCTTTTAGAGAAATATATTCTAATCAGTAACTTCAGAAAAAGTAATAATTTTTTGTCTTAATGTTCTCTTAATAATTTTTTTTTTTAATCCCTTTCGAACCCCCTGCCTTTTTGCCCTCTCTATCCTTTGGGTTAGAGCTGATTTGCATGCTCCTCTTAGTGTTATATCATCACTGCTTAGTGTTCTTCTCTGGTCTCTGTGGATACTAAACATCATGTGTGTGTGTCCTGAGTGACTTATGCATTAAAGTAAAAACAATTGCTATTAAAAGGCTGCTTATACAGTACAATTTTGGTGCAATAATTCTTTGGGAGTCCAAATTTCTTGATTGCAAGTAGGCCATGTATTTAGGAATGTATGTGTATATATATATATATATATATATATATATATATATATATATATATATATATATATATATATATATATATATATATATATATATAAGAGGGATGCATTCATGTGACATAAGCACAAGGTTTATGTGACATAAGCATGAAGCTTAGCATTTTTGTTTGTTTATAAATTATAAATGTTTATACATTTTTCTTCTTCATTTTAAAAACGTAAATATTTTACATATTCACTACATAGTTGTGGTTGTTGTTGTTGTTCTTGTTGTTGTTGTTGTTTTTACATAAGTCAGCTTCTTTTTACATGCTCAGATGCCAGTTTAACAGGACTGAATTACTGGAGCATTGACATTTCCGTGTCAGAATACAAAATAATTAAAAATAAATCATAACCCAAACAAATAAGAGATTAAAAAAAAAAAAAAAAAAAAGGCCTATAACTGCATTTTAATTATAAACATTTTTCTTTTTTTTCTGGTTGACTAAAGTTCTGAATGTTTACAAAATATTAAATCCAAAATATGAGTTCTGCTATGTTGCACATCGACAAAGTCATCGATATTTAACATCATGACTATTGTGAGAATATATTATGACTTTTCATTTATATAAGCATATATGAGAATTCGGCCTGCCAATTCACGGAAATGTTATCTTCGTCTTATTGAGTCTAAAATATATGTACAAATGCATATACGCTGCACACGGCAATATACACAACACTCAACACACAAGAGTTCGAGAGAGCTACACAACAGCCCCTGGCATGCGCGTGTTTAAACAGAGTCGAGCCATGTTCAAAATCTATTATACATGAGCTTATACTTAGATGTCACAGTGCACCGCTTTTTACACTATTTAACTAGGAAGTTGTGCTCATGTGCTTTGGCCTGGAATTGATATTAGGACCAAAAATTTGACTCATGTAAATAGAGAATGAAGGGACTTATTCTTCAGAAAGATGACACGTTTGTCTTTTTCATGTTAGAAGGAAAATGCCATCAAATGTCGCTGTCACAAATGTCCTTCCTTTGTAAAATTGATTTGACATTGGAAATCCTCTGGGTGCTATAAATTAAAGATCAGCCTTGCACAGGACTGCCCTACACAATATTCTGGATGTGGACACAGCTTTTTGGTGCTTGGTACATTTGTGGATATCAGGGTCTCTGACCCTACAATCAAATCTGTAAAGATAACTAAATAATAGCAGTCAGGGTTTTTGAATGATTGTGTTTCTTTCACTGCGCTCGTGACTCATCAGTGGCATTTAATGTTTAGGGCAGCACTTTGTTTATCTCGAGTCATGTTTATAGATTTTTTTATCTTTAGCCTTAGGAGCTGTATGTCAGCCTTTTTTTTCTGAGCAATTCACAGAATCCAGAGGACTGAATTTTTGATGTACATGCAGAATTATGTGTTCTCTCAGTATAGGGCTTGATTCTGGCCCTACTGCAGGGAAGCTCCATGCTCAGTAGAACAGACAGGGTTCATAAATATTCCACAACTGCATGTTGGCTGTTGCACTCTCACAGAGTAACGCATGGAGCTCCTACGCCTGTGAGATTGTCACACTGTATAACATTTTCAACTCACTCTGTGTGTGACTACACATTCTAGGAATTCTAGGTGACCAGTGCCACATGAGGTACCAGATGGTTTATCAGTAACTGCGGGGAGACATAACGTTCCTGAATAGAATGAATCCTTGTGTTGTACATCACATTCTTTTATAAAAGTATAAGTTGAACATAAAGCATTATAATTGTGACTGTCTTACTCCCATCACAGGCTACATACTTTACAACATGAAGGTTTTATTAAGATATTTACAGCTGGACATTTTAATTCCACAAGTATTTATTTTTTTTTTTTTGGGTGAGCTGAAAAGTTCTGCTTTTGCATAGTCACTGACCAATTTCTACAACAGGAATCAGTAACATACTTGAACAGTGGAAATATGCAGCTTCCTCACACTGGCAGCAATTACATTTACCAAATATGGCTCATTTACCTTGATTTGTTACCTTAGGTAGCAGTAAAAACTAGGAACCATTGTCACAGTGCTGCAGTTTTGTTGTTTTATTCTTAGATACGATTCAGTATTTCTAAATGTCATGTTGCATTTATTGCATTTTATAACCATTTATACGGAAACTCACCAGTTGCCATGGCCATTTTTCACAGCAATAACATTGAAAGAATTTCATGAGCGAAAAATCCATCAACTGACGTTTTGTTTGTTGGATGTTTGGAAGGGCATTTGGAGGTGAATTAACTCCTGATTTCAGATTTGTAACATCCCCACTACTAACTGCTGTGGGTAATATTTTTTTTTCTGCTTATCATTTCAGGATGGATAATCTTTTACTTATACCTACTGTATATTGATTTACAAGAACATATCATTTTACCATATAGAAAAAAAGATTACCTTTCATCTGCTGAGGTGACGGGGAGGTACACCAGCGACTGTTGTTGCCCTGACAACTTCAGGCTGCCTAGTTCAATCGAGAGCTTGTGTTTTTTCTTAAATCCACTTGGGTTTCCTCTAGATTTACCTGGATTACATCCACCCTCCAGAAAGCATGCCTGAAAGTGGAATAGCTATGCTCAATTGCCATTAGGGAAGTGGTAGCTCAGTGGTTAGGATGTTTAATCCCAGCACCACTGAGCTGCCACTGCTGGGCCCTTAAACAAGACCCTTACCCCTCAACTGCTTAGTTGTATGAATAAGGTACTTGTTAGACGCTCTGAATATAGGCATGTGCCAAATGTTTTAAATGAACGAATGTTTACAGGCCCCTGTGATAGCCAAGTGTTCAAAAACGTTTTGCCATATTAAACTACACTGCTACATTATGCTACTACCTGATCTGATTAATATAATCTCTGTTTTACAGGTTACATCATGTCCAGCGTGTCCTCTGAAGTCAGCGAGACATGGGAGAGCCGCAAGCTTCTGCAGCACTTCACCAATGAGACAAGGAACTGCACTCAACCAGGTAAAAAGCAGGCATCATGTCAGACAATTTTAGGTTTGAGTTTTTCAGTGTTTTCCATAGCCTTGTATGTATGTGTTCTGCGAATATGCCATATTACTTTCGGGCAAAGCACTAAATGTTTTACAATGTTTGTGTGAAAAGGTCACTGTGTCATGCACTTTGGGGGATGCTGATGGTCAGTTTGCTCTGGCTTTGGACAGCAGAAGTCCAGTGCCTGATCTGACTGCCTCTTTTGTTGCCTTCTGCGTGCTAAATCCAACTGACACAGACAACACTATTGTTGATCAGGAAGCTCACAGTTGCCTGTGGGAGTGCGGAAGCAAATGATAACACAGTGCAGCTGCACAGAGAATCATATTTTAATTGTAAGCCTGATTATCAGTTCCCTTGATTAATAAAATTGAACCAGCTATTATATTAACTAATGTTCCATACTTATGCATTATGAGTAAACAATATCTTGATATCTGCTTTTCAAACATTGTGATGAGTAGAATAAAAAATATTTTATTCAGGTCCAAAAGTTACAGATATTTACAGATATCAATGGCATATGTTACCTGTATGTAATAAATGACTCTGGGGTTGCATCTAGACCATCTTCAAATACAACCACTTCCTTTTTTACCCATATAAAAAAGCATAGTAAATTGTGTATGTTTTTTTCTTTTGCTTTCCAATGTAGTATAATGAAGTACAAAAGCAAGAGACAAGTGCATGAAAAAGACTATTACATTATATATGTATTATTTTGGCAATATATTGCTGTATTAATAATCATTTTAATCATTAATCACTGCAAATCAAGCTAATTTGACATTATAGCTTATATTTTAGGGCAGTTTATAAAATAGCACTTGATCCAGCACATTCTATTATGCTGCATTCGATTTTTGCATTGTGTACAGTCAAATCGGGTATTTTTCATTGTTTCATTATTAAAATATTGTTGCCTGCTGTAGACCTCTCACCTTATCCTCGCTGTTTGCACCCTACATCAGTATCTTACTTTTAAAATGCCCTTGTGGCTAAATGAGCACAAATCTTCACATCCACACTCCAAAATTCGTAATAAATGTGGAACTGGGTGCATTTCAGCAGAACATTTTGGCACTTGGAACCAGCCAGTGGTGCTGGACTGAAAGCATGCACTATACACAGCTATAAAAATCATATACTGTACACTTTAAACTCTTACACAGTTTTTAAATTCGGAAGACTGTAGTTAACATCTAATGTCTAAATAATGACTTTAAACATAGCCCTAAGTTATCTTATATTTAAAATTTAGCAGATTGATATTTTTACCATATACAGTAAATG
The DNA here is from genome assembly GCA_039877035.1 of Silurus lanzhouensis. Classification (NCBI taxonomy): domain Eukaryota; kingdom Metazoa; phylum Chordata; class Actinopteri; order Siluriformes; family Siluridae; genus Silurus; species Silurus lanzhouensis. The sequence goes on along the minus strand of JBCEWE010000453.1, from coordinate 3,289,811 downwards.
ATCTGACTGGTCAACTCAAGAAAACAAAATCTTTTTTTTTTCCTGAATTGGCATATAATAAATAGGGTTGTATTTGCCCATTTAGACCAACAATAAAATGACTATTTTAGTCCATTTATCTTCAGTTTTCCATGATTGCAGTTTAGTTGTATAGTGGTGCTTTTTAAATGGGATAATTGTTTCTTTTGCACATTGTGGCTAATAAGTGCAGTTTTAAATGAGAGATAAAGTGGCTGAACAACGGAACTCAGTCATTTACTCACTCACTCACTCACTCGCTTATTTACTCACTCACTCACTCACTCGCTTATTTACTCACTCACTCACTCACTCATTTATTTACTCACTCATTTACCCACTCACTCGCTCATTTACTCACTCACTCACTCATTTACTCACTCACTCACTCATTTACTCACTCTCTCACTTACTCACTCATTTACTCACTTATTTACCCACTCACTCGCTCATTTACTCACTCTCTCACTCATTTACTCACTCACTCATTTACTCACTTATTTACCCACTCACTCGCTCATTTACTCACTCACTCACTTACTCACTCATTTACTCACTCATTTACTCACTCACTCACTCATGTACTCACTCACTCACTCACTCATTTACCCACTCACTCGCTCATTTACTCACTCTCTCACTTATTTACTCACTCACTCACTCACTCATTTACCCACTCACTTGCTCATTTACTCACTCTCTCACTTATTTACTTACTCACTAACTCACTCACTCACTCATTTACTTACTCACTCATTTACTCACTCACTCATTTACTTACTCACTCATTTACTCACTCACTCATTTACTCACTCTCTCACTTATTTACTTACTCACTCACTAACTCACTCACTCATTTACTCACTCACTCACTCACTCATTTACTCACTCACTCACTCACTCACTCACTCACTCACTCACTCACTCACTCACTCACTTAATAACTGTCAGTCACTTATTTAGTCACTTACATACTCATTCACTATATAAATAACTAATTCATTCACTCTTATTATTATTATTATTATTATTATTATTATTATTATTATTATTATTATTATTATTATTTCAGCATTAGTCGAAGGTCTTTAGGCTGTGATTTCTAAACCTTAAAATCTCTTACTTTAATTCCTCTCATGCTGAAAGAGCAGCTTGCTGTCTATAGTTTCAAATGGTCTGTCCATGTTTTCTCATGTTGTGTTTTGTGGGCAGATTTGGCAAATGTTTCAGAGTGGGGTCCTGGTGTTTTAGAAGGCTGTTGCTAAGTATTTTCTTGATCTTGCCATTAAAGCAGGAGTTAAATTCTTAAGTTTTAATCGATGCTGGGAATCTAGAAACACCCACATCATCAGCTTGGCACTTTAGCTCAGAACAAGGGTTTCCTTCTCATCCTGCTCATTCTTACCATGACACCTCCACAGTTTTGGCTTTGAACAGATGGTATTAGATTGTTTGCTTTTTATTATCCATCTCATTATATAGTGTTCTCTTAATCAGGATTGCTCTATATAATTAAGATTTAAACTAAGAATCACAATAGCTTGTTTCTCCATAACTACTCCTAAATCATTGTAATTATTTTTATAATTATTTGTAATTATTGTATCGCTTTTGAGTTAAATGTATTTATAACCACCTGAAAGTATTATTATTATTATTTTTGTTTTGTAAAAATGCCTTTGATTTTAAAAACGGAGGTCTCATATCTCAGTGATATCAGCTGATCACACATGCTTTTCACTAGCAGCCAGAACATGAATTTAATTCATATGATTGCGGGGGATCATAATTATATAGTAGCATCAGTAACACAAGTTATAGTTAAGATTATTCAATCTTAGTGAAAATATAGAGAATGTTTGCTAAAAATGCTGTTAATAATGGCAGCCTTACCAGAGTTGTACCAAATTTCTCCACAGTGTGACTGTTGATATGCTTGTTTTACTGAACAATAAAGCTAACAAAGCAAAACAACAAAAAAAGTAATAGATAAAAAATAGATTGAATGATTAAAAGTGCTGGCTCCTGGCTTATTTTCTAAACTACATAAGATAGTGGCACTTACTAGTTATAATTTCTGGTTGTAAGCTTACTGAATTATGATATTCATAGATTTCTTGCCATTTTTTTTCCCGTTGGCAAAAAATAACTATTACAAATTTTATTTAATTTGTTAAATACCAAGTAGCATGTACACTTGATATGGGCGAGAGTAGATTATAGTATAGTGTATTATAGTGCAATATAGTATATTACAGTATAGTATAGTACAGACAGACAGACAGACAGACAGACAGACAGACAGACAGACAGACAGATATATTATATCTGTCTGTCTGTCTGTCTGTCTGTCTGTCTGTCACTGCATACTACAAGTACACAATAGCATTTCTTAAAAAAAGACACATGTTGTTGTTGTTGTTTTTTTATCTGTATCTGTATTTTGTTATCTTTTATCTGGAACCTTTTTGTTTAGTTACAAGTTACAAGTCCTGGTGTATGTTGTCACTACAGAAACATATTCAACTGAGTGCAATAATATAAAGTTCAGCGTTGCCTCTCTGTCTATTCTTTGCTTTGCTGTTATTAAAAAAAGATTATCCATCCATCCATCCATCCATCCATCCATCCATCCATCCATCCATCCATCCATCCATCCATCCATCCATTTCTCACAATAATTATCAACAATGATATAACAAGGTAGGAAACAGATAAATATCAATATGCAAAACTTTATTGATATAACTAATATAAACTTATATAACTATATATAACTTTATACCAGTGCAAGTGTGATTTAAAAAAGAATAGCAACAAATAAATTTAGATGCAGCTCACTGGTAAGTGGCGCTATGGTGAGCTGTTTTTGGAAACGGCCCAAGGGCGACTCGTGTGGTTCTTGCGGGCGACCTGGTGCCCGCGGGCACCATGTTGGTTACCCCTGATCTAGAATATATAATTAAAAACGAGCATTTGAACATAGTAAGGCCACATTAAATCACTATTGAAAACAGATAAGTTAATGTTGTAGTAGAGAAATGCTATAAAAGAGAATAAAATGGAGAAATGCAGCAAGCTAACAGGCCTGTCCAAAAAAAAGGAATAAATATGCATTGGTGTGCAAATGCAAAGCATTCGCTTAAAACCATAACAGTGACTAAAAATTTAATCATTTACTGCTGCTGTTATTTGCTGCTTTTAGATTTCGTGTTTGTTCACACTGTTTTAATTGAATCCATCACTATTTCTCGAGCGAACCTGATGCTCACGAGTCACGACAGAACAGATCCAGTGCTACTGTCTCGAAGTTGACAAACAAACAGTTTACACAATAGCGCTTCAATAAACTGTATTATATTTACACGATGAGGATTATACAGTTTCTGCTTACTACTGTGTTTTCTTTTCATAAGCTTGTGCATCACTCATGCATTTTGTACTTCCATGCTACAGAAGCTTAGCTTTGCAATCATTTGCAGGTTACATTCTTCTTTGTTGTGTTAAATATAAAATAAACTTTGAATGACTTGGGATAGTAAAATACATGCAAATGTAAAGTGAGATAAATATGTAAATCTACTGTGTATACAGTAAATAAATAAATGTAAAGGCTAGGGGCAATGAAAATGTGCAGAAGATATTGAGCAAGTACAGTACAAATATATATATATATATATATATATATATATATATATATATATATATATATATATATATATATATGTGTGTGTGTGTATATATATATGCATATATATATATATATATATATATATATATATATATATATATATATATATATATATATATATATATATATATTTTTTTTTTTTTTTTTTTTTCTTTCTTACTGTCTCTTATCTGTCTCTCTAAGGTAAGGATTTATGTCATCACAGGAAAGTAGTAAATGAGTAGGTCTTTTGATATAGCCTTTCCCATCTCTGAGACTTTTAGATTTTTTTAGTTTTGTCATACAATAGCATTTCTTAAAAAAAAAGGTCATGTTTTTTTGTTTTGTTTTTTAAATCTGTAAATATTCAAATTTAATGTTCTGGAACCTTTTTGTTTATTTACAAGTTACAAGTCCTGGTGTATGTTGTCACTAAAGAAACATATTCAACTGAGTGCAATAATATAAATCTTTGCTTTGCCTCCCTGTCTATTTGTTGCTTTGCTGTTAAAAAAAAAATAATGAACACCATCAATTTCATTATGCGGCCATTCTGTGCATATATCCCTCAGAGGCTGCATTGTATCATCTACATTTAGAGGGAAAGGGGTTCCTCAGTAGTAGAAAGACAAATTGCAGCTATATTGTAATAATATCTAGTGATGTTTTCTCAGATTGCATTGGCATATTAGACCTGAATTTTCTTCGTAGCTCTGTAATTTAAGTGATGAGTGATTAACTATAAAGTATCACTGTAATCACTGAAAATTTTGTTTTTATTCTTTCCCAGTAATGAGATGAAATAAATGACATCTGTTGAATCTGTAAGTATTCTTTCGACAGCTGTAATCTCTGGAAGCACTTTCCCCAATCTCACGTTATTAACAGAACTCAGAAAATTGAGAAACGTTTGAGTTTATTAATATGAAATGAAATCAATCAGTGTATGATTGAATTATTTAAATAAAAAAAAATAAGGCTTCAGATTTTAAGCCAAATTAAATAGGGTTGCAAAGAAGTGTCAAATAAAGTGTAATTAACTAATCAAGTTTATTGTGAAATTTATGAACTGAATATTAACATTGTTTTTTTAACCACTTTTCTGAACCAGCTGAAGCAGATGCATATAAAGGAGAGTAGCATCATGTCAGTCATGTACAGAATTACCTAAAAATTCACCTAAAATGCTGACACACTCTGACAAACCCTGACAAACCCTTCTGTACTCTGTCATTTTCAGTCTAATGTTGCATAAGCCTACTCCAGTTGTATAGCAGGCTAACAATTTTATTCAGTTCAGTTCCATTTATTCAAGCATCTATTGTTAAATTGGGTCGGTATCCAAACATCATTGTTCACTGAAACATGCCTGTGCAGATTTGCACCTTCACCTGCAAAAAGACTAATGCAAGGCTTGAATGTTTTTACAGCCTACACTTATAAACCAAGACCATGCCTGTATCCTGACAGCTAATTGGAAAGCTGTTATATAATCGTAGGACTGTAAAAGAAAGCTCCACCCCTGCTGTAAAGTTCACTATTCAATGTACCAACAAAGAGCCTGCACCTTTTGATCAAATGTTAAAAGACCACTATTTCCTTCAGGTGCTGCAGTGCGAGACCATGCAGCACTTTATTGGTCAATAGTAGTATTTTATTGTCGGTTCAAAATTTTAATGGGCGCCATTGCAGTGTCTAAAGAATAGGGGTTATTTAATCATATATTCGGATTCTAGTAAGGATTAATTTCTGGACTAACTGGAGCCTGATATTGTACCTACTGGAACATCCAGATGGCATTACAATAATCCAACCTAGAGATAACAAGAGCATAAACTAATATTTATATAATATGTCTTTTCTTGGCAATATTCTGACATATCCTAATAATATTGTCTACAGGAGTTTCAACTGAAAGACTGTTTTTTCTTACTTTAGAGATTTTATTTGTAGCTATAAAGTGGAATTAAGTTAAAGGAAGTTTTTTAGCATTCAGTGTCATGTCATTTACACATTCTTCAGCTTTACAAGGTGTTATTTATTTAATTGACCTTTTTGCACTAGCTGTCATACATACCGTATGGTTGTCCAGTCCGTCCATGTGTTGTCATTTTTCCTGCTGTATATTTGATCAATTGTAGCTAGTAGGGCAGGTGAGCTGAGTCATGTGTCACATGTCAAAGAAAGAGTATGCAGCCGTGTTCAGATAGCAGCAGGACAATGCAATGCTGTGTAGAAATCAGACTCCACATAGACTTTGGAGTGTTACTCGTCACTTCGTCGTGCTGTCTTTGTCTGAGGGGCTTCCCTGAGGTTCTAATTGTACGTGAAATTAGTGTTCAGCTCTCCAACAAAGCAATTCATACAGCAGGGTGTGCTCTGCAGTCAGCATAATGATTTTAATCACTTCCCTGAAACCTTTATTTCTGTTTTTAAGAAAACAAAATGAGTGCCAATGAGAGCAGCAGCTGGAACTAGAGAAGCAGCAGGTGAAGAGCAGAGGAGGGAAGTTTGTGAGTGAGATCGAGTGATTACACAGTGGGAAGCTTATGGCTTTTTGGAAAATGTGAGTGTGAGAGTGGCCTGTCAAGCCCTGTGCATGCAAACACATTCGCAGCGCTCATATAAATGAGAAAAGAACACACTGGCAACACAATATGCATAGCATTTATCATTTATGTGTTAAAAGATAGTTATTATTGCTTCTTTGACATCAGAAAGCTGATATTCTGATAAACCTATTGTGTCTTATTAATAACAAAGTCTAAAAATAAGAAGAATAAAAGCCTGTTCTATGCTGTGACCAGTGTTATATTATTTTCCAGTCATGCTGGCAATGATGATCGACCTGTTTGCTTAGTTATTTATCTGTTTTTCTGATAAATTCTATTTTACTTTTCTTCAGTGGTAACACATTTAATAGCATTTAAATGTTACTTACAGTCTGATTTACAGTTTACTATTATGTTCTGAATATATCTGTTTTTATACTATTAGGATTATTATACTGATTTATTTTCTGTTTAAATGTAAGTGATGTAAAATCCCTTGGGTGCATGTCCCTGACATCACTGTGCCAAATAACATTGGTCTTTTCCATTTAAAATTAAAATGCAGGTTGCACACAATGCTGTGAAAAACAACCACAATGTGACACTGAGCAACATCAAGCGCTTTGTAATTCCCCAATACTCAGGCCGCAGCAAGTGTGAAATACCAACAAAGAGCAGGGTCCTTACACAAAAACATAAGCTGCTCAATGATTCAGTTGGAGGTATTTCAATGTAAATATTTTAACTGACATTAAATATAAGTAGATATGTGGCTACATAGTGGCCTGTCTAGTGCTATAAGCTCATTTTGTAATGTTTTGTCACCCGTGTCACTCTTTATACAGTAGCTAGACTGTAAATTTGATCTTTATTATTATTAATGTTACTAATAATAGCTATTTTAGGTCTGAAGCTTCAACTCTAGTTTTTCTCCAAAAAAAGCTAAGAATGGCCTTAAAAAGTATAAACTACTTTCATGGCAACAGTGACCAGACAAAAGGAGATTTTAGGTGTCTGTTGACAGTTTTGCTAGTCAGGATACCTGTAGCTCTTACTGTTTCCACAAGTCTGTTTCACAGACACAGTAGGCCTGAAATTTAAATGTATAAAGCAAGAAGAGAAAATGGAAAGATGTCTATATTACAGAGGTGTTTATATACAATACTATATAATGTGATTCTAATATCTCAGCATGTGCAGAAGAAGGCAACCTGGAGATTTGTATCACCCCTGCTTTTTTCTCAGCCTCTTTTTTCTCCATCTTGTTCTCTCTCTCTCTCTCTCTCTCTCTCTCTCTCTCTCTCTCTCTCTCTCTCTCTCTCTCTCTCTCTCTTTACTTTTACTTTTTGTTTTAGAGACCACCCAATCCCAATTAGTTCCTCTCAGGAATTTCAGTAATGGAGGCCAATGAGCTACAGTTTAGAGTTGCTGCTCTTCTATCTCATGTTAGGCTTTACAAAAAATATTCTCATTGCCTGAAGCTTGAACCACACTGTTTAAATTGAACACAAGACCACTTCCCCTTTGTCAGTAAGCTTATAAGGCCCCCAAACCACATACACCAAATAAAGAACCAAGGAAGCTCAGTATCAAGAACCAACTCAACTCTTTTTGAGAAGTACAGTTCCAGTCAAAAGCTTAGACTTTCTCAGTGGTTTTTTTTTTATTATTATTATTAATTTTAACCTTGTACATTAATACAGAAGACTTCTAAACTATGAATGAACAAATATAGAATTATGTAGTAGACAAAAAACCCAGAATATATTTTGTATTTTTAATATCCTCAAAGTAGTCACCTTTTACATTGATGATATTTTTGCACACTCTTGGCATTCTTTCAGCATTCATCATGAAATAGTCACCTGGAATGGTTTCCCAACACTCTAAAGGAGTTCCCAGGGGTGTTGAGTGCTTGTTGGGCGTTTTCCATTCACACTCTGTTCCAACTCAGCCAAACTATTTTAACTGGAATAAGATCAGGTGATTGTGGAGACCTAGTGATCTGATGCAGCACACCATTACTCTTTATCTAGAACAAATAGCTCTAATGTTACCTAAAGGTGTGTTTGGAGTCATGAAGTCAAAAAACTAATTTTGGTCCCACTAAGTGCAAGCTGGATGGGATGGCATGTTCCTGCAAAATGCTGTGGTAGCCATGCTGGTTAATTGTGCCATTAATTTTGATTAAATCACCAACAGTGTTTCCAGCAAAACACCCCAAACCATCAAACCTCCTCCTCCATGCTTCACAGCTGAAACCAGACATTCAGGAACTGTCCATTCACCCTATGTGTGTTTAACAAAGACGTATTCATTAGAACCAACATTTCAAAATAGGATTCATCAGACCAAAGGACATTTCTGATCGGATGTTCATTTCTTGTGTTTTTTCCGCCAAGCAACTTCTGCTTGTTGTTCTTCCGAAGTAATGGTTTCTTTAAAGGTGGATGTGAACAATAGATGCTGAAATATACCGCTGTACAAGGACTTTAGTTGTAATCTATTTTGTTCTCACTGCGTGCCATTTTCACACCACAGACCTAGGCTAGTCTACAAAAATAACAATGAGCAATGCAGAAGGCAACAAGAATTATAGTTAACATAGATGAGACAGAGGGAGTCAACAGAGACATTCCTGATCATCATCATCTTTGCTCTGCTTGTGTTCTATGTGGTGGATGTTCAGCCTGGATACATTTATTAGGTAACAACATTTAAAATTCGTTTTGTATTAATATATTAATTAGGGCTGTCAAAATGAGCGTGTTAATAACGCATGTAAATAACACAAATTCATTCCAAAGGCACTAATTGTATTAACGCGTGATTAATGCAGCGCGCGTTTTCATTTGACAGTTTTTATTACAAATATAAATAAATACTTATGAAAGAGGTGAAAAATTCACACATCCGTCAATGAACCCTCTGGGGTTGACAACCGTGCCAGCGCGTTTTGTGGCATTTTTTCCTCATACCGCCGAAACAAACTTAAATTAGTCTTTTTTGATCCTACAGATAAACGCAATCCATCATTCAAATCTCATAATAACAACAAAACACTGTGCTTTTGTAAAATAAAGAAAATCAGCTAAACAAGTTAGTGATGTGGCAAATGCAATTCCGCGATAAACCGGGGGGTACGAGATTCGAACTCGGATAAAGCGGGGGATTACTGTATTCTATGATTATGTAATCTGTATGAAAGGTTGAAGAGGTACAATTTCTCCTTTTGGTGTGCTGATGATTTACTTAATTTACCCACCATAATTACTTTAAAACATTTACAAGAATATTTTTCTATAGTAAAAGAGCATTAATAGTCTTCATGCTCTATGTTGAGTTTGGTTTCACTTATAAGAAACATACATTTGCATAAAGCATCCATATTTGTCCATGCCCATGTTCATTATAGTATTAAAAACGTGAAAAGTATTAATTTAAGGTACATTTAGAACAGATAAAAATGTGCGATTAAGTTGCGATTAACCTTGAGTTAACTCGAGACAACCATGCGATTAATACTGATTAAATACTTTAAAACGATTACCAGCCCTAATATTAATATGACGTGATGTCCACTTACCAGCGTGACACTAAAACAGGTAGTAGTAAAGGCTACTTTTTACTTAAGTACATGTCTGAGCACAAACCTCTTTACTTTTACTTGACTTAAAAAGTATAGCCAGTATTTCAATTTTTAACAGAGTCTTTTAAAACATGAGTATCTGTACATTTACATTTACATTTGCAGCGTTTAGCAGACGCCCTTGTCCAGACTGCTTTGAGTCTCCATCAATTAATAAATCTACACTGTACTTCTACTTAAGTGAAGGATGTGTGTACTTTTACCCACTCTGAGTTTGCAAATATTAAAATAACGCCTATTTGGTAGATACTTGCTGTCCCTGTTGAGATATTTGAATAAATAAGAAATCTGGCATTAACAGAGAAAGAAGCACTTAAACAGTCATTTCTAGAATATCCTGCTGTGGTAAGAGTCAAAAAGGATAACGGAACATGATGGGAGGAGGCTGCTGTGAACACTATGACTGGCACCTTCCCCTCTCAATCATGATGCCTTTAATTACAGGAAACACTGTGTATGTGCACTGTGTGCACACTGTTCTGTGTGTTTGTGTATTTGCTGAAGAGAACCAGATTTCCATAGAACAGAACAGCTGCTGGATATGCATCAAGTGTAAGCAGGAAGGTTTCTGTCCGATACTGGTTTGGATGCAGTCCCTTTTGGCAAGAATTGAAAGCTCAATTTCAGACCACTGGGATGATATAAATTTGTTATACGAGATAAGATGCATGATAAAATATCATGATAAGACCATTTTGCATAGATATTTGTCAATATTATTTCATTTTTTTCGAATGATTAATATATCTTTTATTCCAGACCATTTTAAAATGACTAATTGTTTGGCCTGGTTTGGGTCATCTGTTTTGTTTGGACATGTTTCATATACTTTGGCAAATTTCGGCTGGAAAGCTCTATGGAAAAGTAATTTGTTCAGTTCTCTAATTCAGATTTATAGCCTATTGATCCCAGCATGTGTTAATAGCGTATATTTCAGGGATTTCGCTTGGCCAGTTTAAGGAAGTTTTAGCTCCCAATAAATGTGTCACAAATTTAATTCATGCATATTTATATTTATTCTTCAATATTTATTAGAGTCTTTACCTCTTGAAATTCACAAAAACTGCAATAGCTGCATACAAGGTGCTGGAAAATGGTGGCTCAGTGATTAAAGCTCTGGGTTACTGATCAGAAGGTTGGGGGTCAAGCCCTGACATCATTAAGCTGCCACTGTAGAACCCTCGATAAAGGCCCTTGACCCTCTTTTCTCCAGGGACACTGTATCACTGTACATAACAAGATGGGATATGCGATTTAGGAAAGCTTTTTTTCTTTCTGGGGGAGGCTGCTGCTTTTTTAATCCAGCTTTGCCTTGGCCGGGCTCCTCTGCTACAGGATATTGGCCACAAGCCTACTGATTAGACCTCTTTCAAAAACATTAGACCTTTTTCAAATATTTTATATATAGTAAAATAGTAAGTAGTGTAATATTTTGAGCCATTTATTTCATTATAGATAGCTATTGGGTTATGCTTGTTACTTGCTTGTAAGCTATCTAATTTTAGGTTTACATGAGTTGAAGAAAATAGAATAGAGTATATACCACTAGCATTAGATGGTTAACAACCTGATTTTAGCCTAGGAGTGAATTTGGTCAAAAGTCCTCAAAAGATCTAAACTCTTTCTCTTTTTTTATTTTCATCCCCTTTAGTATTTAAAAACAATGACAGCAGAAGATATATGAATATTTACAGTAAGTTAATGTCAGTGAAAAGGACAAACAGCGTTGCAGAATATTACAATCTACCACAGGTAATTGCTAAATATTACATTTAAGCAAGTAAAATTATTACATAAATTATTAAATAAAAACGAAACTGCTGTTCATATAATTGTTCATTTAACAGTGTTTGTACAGTAAAATATCTGAACTCTTAGCTTTTCTCACCCAGACGTCCAGGTTCTCCAGATGACTGGGAGACCTCTCAAATAGGTGAAGGCAACAAAAGGTGCTAGCATTGTTTGACTTTAATGTATGTGCATGATCTGTGTACAGATTGCATCTATATACAAACTGTAAAGAGACATGTCTACCGTGTACCAAGCTTGCTAAATAACCTTTGTCTATTGCCATGTTATATTAAGGACAAACAGATATTTTGGGAACATTTGAATAAGGAAATCTCTTTTTTATATATATATATATATATATATGTGTGTGTGTGTGTGTGTGTGTGTATGTGTGTGTGTGTGTGTGTGTGTGTGTGTGTGTGTGTGTGTGTGTGTGTGTGTGTGTGTGTGTGTGTGTGACCGTGCTCTAATGGTAAAACAGATCAACTCCTGTGTCTTTCTTAAAAGGGAAGCAGAGTATGGGGAAGTGAGAGAAGGGACATGTCACATTACTCATAATAGTGATGAGTACCGCAACACCACCACAGTGTATCTCTGTGTATCAGCATCTTTCTTTCTTTATCCATTTGTGTTTGTGTGTGTGAGTGTATATTTTTCTTGTGGATGGACTTTTAATTATTCACGCATGTGTTTTTTGCATATGTTTGCAACGTTTCCACTTCACAGCTACACAGATGCTAAATATCTTTGGTTTGACACATAGGGTCACTTGACACTTGGATCTGTCTGAATTCTACTAAATATTGTGGAAGATTGTGATTCTCATTTTCATTGGTAAAAAGATTTTGAATGGTTTGGTCCTTATTTTCCATTTTTAGCCGCTTAACATAATCCTGCATTTATCTTATTGATAGTTGTGTGCTGGGAAGTTAAATGAACATATTTTGTCTACATGTATATGCTGTTGCCATGGGAAGATTTTTAGAGTACAGAGATTTGTGCACTAGTGGGAAAGTATAGCAAGAAGTGCGATATGCTTGTAAAACATGCCATCGTTACACTCAAGGGGAGCAACAGCAAAAAAAAAATTATTCAGCAGTGTGAGCTGTCGTAGCTTCTGGTCAGGTTTTGCAACTCCATGGCTCCAGTGTACATACAGGTACATACACATATATCTACAAACACGCACATTCCAAATAATAAAACTAGTGATGGAGATTGGGGTTATATATATATTTTTTTTAACGATATTGCAGAAGAACTATGATCTACACTATGGTTTAGCCAAACTGTTTATGAATTGTGACCTGTTGCTATGCAATGCTGGAGACAGTACTGGCATTTTTTTTTTCGCTTGTACAACTAAAGCAGCTGGTAGACCAAAGGCAAATAAATTTCTCCTGACAGAAATGAAGGAGAATTGACACAGGAGGTGAAACTTACATTAGTTTCTGGTAGCAGTTACTTTCTCGTTGCTTATTGTTAGATAGTTATAGCAATTATCTGCAAAATCTAAATTGTTGTCTCATCCACTGGAATACAATGGATAACATGGTAAAATTATTTTGATATACTGTCTTTATTCATAGGTGAAGTTCATGCATATTGTTAATGAGGCTTCTAGAATGTGTTAATTATCTGAGGAGGAACACCCCAACTTTCATTCCTCATAATGACTGCACTTTCTCACATCTCACATCTTACAAAAGCCTGACATCTCATCTACAAATTGCAAATGATTTGCCATTAAACTATAGCAATAAATCAAAGTGGACAGAGCATCTCTTCACAGGAGGGACGCAGCAATAAGAAAGCGGGTATTAATTGACCGAACATATCTGATCTGTCTCCCTGGGAAGGGAAGATGGATACCCAAGGGCATTTCTTCAAGCAAGACATTATTTAGGGAAATTTAAGTCACTTTCTGGTCACCTAGAAAAACATCACAACACTCAAGATATTGAATATAATGGAATTTCATGGATATTCAAATCATACAACAGCTTCTGGTTTTTTTTTCAGTAGAAAATGAATCAGTGACCACTAGAACAGTTTGGCTGAAGAAAAGGGAATAGTTCAAACCAATTAAAAGCATGGGGGGTGGAGGGAAGCTATGAACGTGGAGTTTTCTATGCTGCCCACTACTCGGTTCAAAAATGTCATCTCTCTGTGTATAATTATGCAGGGTGCAGGACTGCAGTCTTTCCATGCATGGGTATGGGTGTGGGTGTGAGTGTGTGGTGTGTGTTTGTATGAGAGAGAGAGATTCAGTTGGTTCTGTCTTCTAAAGCCCATATTCATCATTGCTGTAGCTTGAAGATGCAGAGCCAGGACACACAGCTGGCTTTTTCTCAGAGGACCATCACCTATAATGCGACACCTACTTTTTACCTTATTGTCTTTCACACAATTTCATAGAATCATCTTACATAGGTTCAGGTCTTAATTAGTAATGGAATATTATTGATGATATTGCCAAGATTAAATAAACATAGCATTACTGCATATATACCACAAAAGGTGATCAATTTTGCTCTCTTAAACAAAGAAAATCATGAAAAGGAAATTCAATCATTTAACTTAGTGATACTTAGTAATATGTTTTGTCTACAATGGACTTTTGCTGTTTTTTTTTACAGAAACTCTGTAAAGCAAAAATACTGTAGATCCCTCATCATTACTCCTATATGTGGGCCATATGAAAGCACACAACATGTCTTTGAATGCTGTAGCTTTACAATTTCCCTTCACCGGAACAAAGGAGCTCCAACCTGTTCCAGCAGGACAATGTCACTATGCACAAAGAGAGCGCCATGTTTAATGCAGAAGATCTTAACAGGCCTGCACAGATTCCTAACTGAATTGGACACCTTAGCTATGAATCTAAACATCATTTACACCCCAGTTCTCCTCACCCAACATCAGTGACTGACCTCAGTAATGCTTTTGTGGCTAGCACAAATTTCCATAGTCACACTCCACAATTATGGAGTTCCTAGAACAGTGGAGTCCATTATAAGAGCAAAAGGGGACTAAATCTGGATTGGGATGTACAGTAAGCCTACAATTGGTTACTACATAGAGTCAAATATGCGTTTATTTGCAACATATTATTCTTTTAAGAATTTATTTAGGATGTTAAATAGATTTACTTCTTTCTTACTCAAAACATGATTCCAAATTAATTTTTCTCTTAATATGTAAATATAAAGTATTCTGAAAATAGAGGTATAAAATGTTTTGCCTCCTCTTATTTCCCCCCGTTAGACTGACAAGAAGCACTCTCAGCTATTTCTTTAAAACTGGCTGATAGTTGCATATTTTTAATCTGCTGATACCAATAATCTTCTCTCGTCTCAGATTTCTGTAAAAAGAAGTCAGGGCCAGCAGCTCACAGTTCTTTATCAGGGTGACCTGTGCTGACCTGCTTTTTCCTCTTTACCAACGATCTTTCCCAGTTCCCCACGTAGCTGGAGAACAATTCAATCTTATTTTGTACATTTCAAATCCAAATTCTTCTTTGATCTATCAATATTTCCATATATATATATATATATATATATATATATATATATATATATATATATATATATATATATATATATATATATATATTTATTTATTTATTTATTTATCTATCAGATATCTCCAATTTCCAATGCATTCTCTTCATGCCAAGCTTGCTCTGGCAAAAGATAGCCAGTCTAGCCTTTTGTGTGTTGAAGTAAGGCAGTAATAGCTTGCAGAAAAGCACTCACTCATAACTAATGCGACGCTTGATGGAAGGCTTGTCTCTACCGCTGCTTTATTCTTCTGCCTTGTTTTCTGTGTTTATTTTTAGCACCGCTGTTGGACTTTTTATGCTCTACTGCTGCATTGATGCACATGTGCCCAGTTTAGCCCCTCCCTTCCTCCCCTCTAGTGCCTGATGGACTGCAATACTCTAGCATGTGATGTCATCGTCAGTTCTTCTGGGACGCTTGAGTTGACTGAGATTATGTAAGCTGATGCTTTCAGCCAGGAGAAAGTCATGACATCAGTGAGGGATCAGAAAGCCTGAGCTTGTTTGCTACTAAATCGAGAATTAATGTATGCTGATTGGTGGTGTTTATGCGTCTGTTTATTTTTCTCTCTGTGCAACTGAGCTGATTGTGTAAGATGCCGTGCTATGGTTGGATATGTGTATATCTTTCCTACTGAGCATGTGCGAGGCTCCCTATGTGTGTGGTTAAAAACTTCATATATGGACCAAGCATGAACTTAATATCTTGACCAAGCATGACTATAAAGGAATATTTGACATTACACAGGTGATTCATATTTTAAAGTAGACAATTTTTTTTTGCTACAACGGTACTATTTTTTTTTTTTGGTTTAATAAGAGCTTAAATGTTGCTGCAAACAAAGCTGTGAGTTAAATAGTGTCAGCTGGCATCCAGCAATGCAGGCCGAATCCTACAGAGTGTTTTGCTCTCTTTTGCCTGGGAGGTAGCAGGCTGTGGAGCATTGTAATCTATATATGTCTCATATATTGAGCCACTATTCAGTAGCTGTAACAGCAAGTTGCACTGTGTATGCGTGATTGCAGTATGAGTACACTGGTCATTTATTAATACTATCTACATAATGCAGCTAAGCCATTGTGTACAGTGCATTTGTCTGCTTTAACACATATCATGGTTTTTGTCATGAAGCAATTACTGTCTATATTGAGTGTGTCTGTGTCTGAGTCTGTGTCTGTGTGTCTGTCTCTTCGGTATTCTTTCTGGACCTGTCATTACATGCTTGTGTATATCCTGTGAGGCCCTCCCCTTTTCCTCTTTTTCCCCAGCTTCCAGTGTGCTTTACTGCATACAGTTTATAAATACGCACCATGCTGTTAATACTCCATGGTGCTTAATGGCTTTAATGGCCTCAAAAATGACAAAGAAAGATTTGTAATGTGTCAAATTTTCGTAGTACAATGTAAATGTTCAATGCAATAAATGTATAAATTTTACAGTGCATAGTTATTATGGTAAAAATAAGAAAATGTTCATGAAGAATTACTGAACTATGCTTAGGTGCAATATAATAGAATGGAATAAAATGATTTTTTTAAATGAAGGTTTTTATTATTGAGGGAAAACTAAATCCAAAACTAAATGGCCCTATGTGGAAAAAGTGTTTGCCTCCTAAACCTAATAACTGGTTGGACCACCCGTAGCAGCAAAAACTACAATCAAGCATTTGCGATAACTTGCAATGAGTCTGTTACAGTGCTGTGGAGGAATTTTGGTCCACTCATCTATGCAGAATTGTTGTTATTCAGCCACATTGGAGGGTTTTCGAGCATGAAAAGCCTTTTTAAAGTCATGCCACAGCATCTCAATAGGATTCAGGTCAGTACATTGACTAGGTCACTCCAAAGACTTCATTTTGATTTTCTTCAGCCAATCAGAGGTGGACTTGCTGGTGTGTTCTGAATCATTGTCCTGCTGCAGAACCCAAGTTTGTTTCAGCTTGGGGTCACGAACAGATGGCCGGACATTCTCCTTCAGGATTTTTTGGTAAACAGCAGAATTCATGGTTCCATTTATCACAGCAAGTCTTCCAGGGCCTGAAGCAGCAACACAGCTCCAGACCATCACACTACCACCACCATATTTTACTGTTGGTATGATGCCAGACGTAATGGGACACACACCTTCCAAAAAGTTAAACTTTTGTCTTGTCAGTCCAGAGAGTATTTTCCCAAAAGTCTTAGGGCAGGGGTGGCCAACCCGCGGCTCGCGAGCCGCATGCGGCTCTTTGGCTGGTTTCATGCGGCTCTTACGTTCATATCGATTTTTGTGTGTTTGATTTTTAATGTGCGTGTTCGCTTTGCTTTAGTTCAATACGGTATTTTTAAGACTTAAATGAGCTTGCCCCTACTGGGAAACTTTGCGGTATATCAGACCTTGGCATGAGGCCAATCATAAATTACAGGGATGCACCGAGAATTTTCGGAAATACCTAAATCACCAAAACAACACGGCAGAAACACAATTATAATGACGCAATAAAAAAGCGCAGCAGCACACGGTTATCTGGATAAGAGCAACATGTCTGCGGAGTGCGGAGAGCGATGTGCAAAACATGCAATGCTGAAATTTCAAGAGGGGGTGTATCTGCAAAGAATTTCTCCAAGTCGGGTTTAATTTATCA
Organism: Silurus lanzhouensis; assembly: GCA_039877035.1. Lineage (NCBI taxonomy): Eukaryota > Metazoa > Chordata > Actinopteri > Siluriformes > Siluridae > Silurus > Silurus lanzhouensis. Next base: position 3,271,945 of record JBCEWE010000453.1, on the reverse strand, counting down.
CCTGAAATCCAAACATCACGATTGCCATTCTAAATATGAGAAGAACGCGGTGCAGAAAAGTAAAGTCCATCCGAGCATGCGCACTCCGTCTGTAGAGGACGTTTTTAAAAAGGCAGGAAGTTTTCCAGTGATGGTGCCAAGGCAAAAGGCATAACACAAAAAATTATGGATTTCATTGCCAATTGAATTGAATTTTCATTTCGGTGCATCCCTAAAATATTATCGTTGGTGTGGCCCTCTGACACAATTCCGGTTTCTCATGTGGCCCCTTGTAAAAATGAATTGCCCACCCCTGCGGTATATTCATCTTACGCACATGCACATTTAACGAAAAGCGAAGTGAACACGCACATAGAAAAAAAACACCAAGTCCTTGTTTTCTACCCTGAAACACGTGAAATCAAAGCATCGATCTGTTCTGACTGACACCCATGTGAAAGAATTGCTTCGAGTGGCAACAACGGAATACGAGGCAGATTTGAAGGGGATTGTTCAAGGCAAGGATGCCAAAAGTCCCACTAAGTAACATGCATAGTAAAAGAAAAACGCTATTGTAAATTATTATATTTTTGTTTGTGGACTTGGTTGAACTGAGGGTTTGTGTGTGTGTGAGACAGTGCACACAATGTTCATTGTTGAAAATGACTGTCCTGTGGTCTTAGAACTGTAGGAGTCAATTTCTGTCATTATGTTGGTGTGTGACATTTACAATAAATCTGGCTGAGCAGAGGTGTGTGTGTGTGTGTGTGTGTGTGTGTGTGTGTGTGTGTGTGTAAGAGGAAGGGATGGGTGATGTTCATGTGTGCCCATGTGTATGATGTGGCTCTTTGCGGTAACACGGTCCAAAATGTGGCTCTCAGTCTCTGACTGGTTGGCCACCCCTGTCTTAGGGGTTTCACCGAGATGTTTTCTGGCAAATTCGAGACGAGCCTTTATGTTTTTTTTGCTCAGCAGAGGTTTTTGTCTTGGAACTCTGCCATGCAGACCATTTTTGCCCCGTCTCTTTCTAATGGTGGAGTCATGAAAACGGAACTTAACTGAGGCAAGTGAGGCCTGCAGTTTTTAGGATGTTGTTGTGGGATCTTTTGTGACCTCTTGGATGAGTCGTCGCTGTGCTCTTGGGGTAATATTGATCGGCCGGCCACTCTTGGGAAGGTTCTTCACTGTTCCATGTTTTTGCCATTTGTGAATAATGGCTCTCACTGTGGTTCGCTGGAGTCCCAAAGCTTTAGAAATGGCTTTATAACCTTTTTTCAGACTGATAGATCTCAATTACTTTCTTTCTAATTTGTTTTTGAATTTCTTTGGATCTACTTCACTTTGTCAGGCAGGTCCTCTTTAAGAGATTTCTTGATTGTGAACAGGCAGTCATCAGGCCTGGGTTTGGCTAGAAAAATGTAACTCAGGTGTGATAAACCACAGTTTTAACACACTGGACCATGTAGTTTTGGATTTTGTTTTGGAAGGGGGCAAACACTTTTTCACACCACTGTATGTCTATATACATATATACATACAAATTCTCTCCTTTCTAAAAAAGGATTGAACATTTAAATAAAATATTTTTTAATTAAAATAAATATAAACATAATATATATATAGCAGGGATTCCCATCAGTTTATTTTCATTCCTAATCCATCCATTTATAATGGGAGGAAACCGAAGAACCCAACAGAAACCTACATGAACATAGTAGAATACCTGAAACTTTTTACAAGCAGGAATGTGAACTCAAGCATGGGTCTTAGCGCTGTAGCCTGACAACAATACCCATTGTACCACCTTTTCTCCCTCATTCATTTATTAATGCTTCATTGAAAGCTACTAAATCGCTTTGTTATTTACAAACCAATGTTTTCGTTAGGACATGATGCTCCGAAACCTAGTTGACAATAAATCTATATAATGAAAAGAATCTAAAGCTATTACACATAGTCGGAATGT